>JAHBCN010004669.1:0-61814 GCA_019359885.1 Listronotus oregonensis | reverse complement strand
GCAACATTTTTAAGAGGTAAGGTATTCAACAGCCGTAACACACATTTTTGGAGTATCGAGAATTCGAAAGTGGTTTGAAGATCCAACTACCAACATAGATTTTCTTTTAATTTATGGGCAGGTATGAGAAAAGATACATTAATAGGCACAATTATTTTACCAAATAGACTAACCGGTTGTCATTATTTCAATTTTGTCATAATGATCTGGGCGAATTACTAGACGATGTTCCAATCGGCACTCGGATAGAAATGATTTTCCAACACGATGGGCACTAGCCCGCTCCAGCCAACTGGTGAGAAACTGGCTAGATGAAGGTTTTACTGGCAGGTGGATAGGTCGAGGTGTTTCAATAAATTGGCCAGAGCGATCACCCGACCTTGATCCTTTTCAAACTGCTCAACAAAAAGATCGTACCATTTAATTTTTAGACCCATTTTCAAACTGCTGTAACTTTTTTAAAAATTAACTTTTTTGAATATCTAAAACGAAGTTTAAAACGTTTCTTCTACTTTAAGCTGTATTGCATTTAGTTTTAGTGAGATGAATATTATCATCATGTACATGGTGATCAATAGAGTGCTGCAAAAAAACAAAAAATTCGAATGTGTCCCATTTCAGTGGTAATTTTTTTTGGTCATTATAATATGGGTTGTTACCAAGGTCATATCAATATCTCTAGACGTTTATGGCAGTTTTTGAATCGAGGACCTCTGGCTTGCGATACACTTCTAAACGTCAAATTGTGGTACCTAATCAATTCTTTATAAAGCTATAACTGGAAAATGGATTGACGGATTTCAACGAGTGTTTCATATTCGAAAAGCTCATTTCATGTAGATTTTTATGTCCTAAGTACTTTTCCACAGGTTATAATTTTATAGTATACGGGGCCAACAAATACCAAAAACGTAGCTGATTTAGAAATCCTACATATAGGGTAAACTATTGAATGCCAAAGAGACCATATGTTTGTGTATTGTTTTAGAAATGGCCAAGTTGAAGTTTGTGTCAATATCTCGAAACGATTTCTACTGTTAATCGATTTTTGCTGTTTAAGAGCCTGTAAACTTATTCAGCATAAATGCGTCGTTATTATGGCATTAGGTCCAAATGGTAGAAATTCCAACAACGTCTTAAAGTTTTAAACATTTTTAAACATAAGTTAGGATATTTGGTGATGTACACCATGATATACGGAGTGCTCAACAAAGTGCTTTGAAATTAATTATAGTATCCATAATTACCGCAACATTAGGTACGGAACGGCCTTGTTTGCGCAACATGTTTAAGATTAAAAATGTTAGGCTTGAAACTCTTTTTAGTACATTTCGGTGTCCAAAAACTTACCGCACTATTTTTAGAGGATTTTAGCCTAGTTTTGCCATTTTCAAAGAGTCAAATTACCTCTACAAAAAACAAAAAAATGTTTACTTGATACATTAAATTTATCTATAGCAGCGATACATTTCTATAGCAACGATCGAATAATGTCATTGTCATAAAACAGTTTGTAAATCAAACGAAACTTTTTGTCCTGAGTAAAGGTAATATTACTCTTAAAAACTAAGCGAAAATGAACTACGAAATATAGTGCGATAAGTTTTCAATAAGAGTGAAATGAAACGGTATTCCCCAGAACTTCCTTGCAAGCTTAGTGAATAGCATGCCAAGAAGGGTAGGGGAAGTTAGGAGGTTGGGACCCAACCATTATTAATTTTATGTTTATTTTTTGTTTGCTACATCATTAATTTTATCTCTGTTAATACTGTTTATTAAATGTAATTTTACGGAATTGAGATTTATAAAAACATTTTATCTAATGAGAATGTTTTATTTTTTAATGTTTATTAGAACATGTGTAAAATGGATTACTGAGAAATCCTAAATTTACATTCATCTAGGATTTTAATAATAAAGACTTGCAAAAACGTCTAGAAATATCGAAAAAACAATATTATTTCAATAAGTAAGACATTTTGCTATCCAAAATGGCACAAAATTAAACATTTAAAAAACACTTTTTTTACGTAAAAAAAAAACAGGTTTTTAAAATTTAAAGAAAAAAAAGTAGGCATATAAAATTGTTTGAGTTAATTTTTTAGGCTCACCGCCCTTAATGATACGCATCTGACTAAGTACTGAAATTCTTGTATCCATATTTGAATTCAGCAAATCAAAATTACCACTATTTCATTTTTCAATATATTTTTTTTAAAAGAAATACATTTGTATGAATACTACCCTATACAAGACAAATTTTAAATGGATTGGAAAATCTCACTTTGAAGCTGAACTAAATAAAATCTTCCGCAATAAATGCTTTTCATTTGGCATTCAAAACAGAAACTTAAAGCGTTAAGCATCTAACTTTGATCATCGCAGCCTTTCGAATGCAGCCAAGGCCCGTTCTTAAATTACATATCGCCACTGTAAATTGGCTGCCTAAGTCCCGGATGCCTTACTTTCTGGGACTTTAATGAACCTCCGGTGATAGCATTGTCGGAAAGTCACTGGTAATGGAATTATATTTGATTTACAAAGAAATATTGCTTATACATATCAAACTATCGTGTTTCTAAAACAAGGAGTGCAATATTTTATTTTATTGTAATGGTTTTAGTATTCGATAGAATCTAACTTAGTGATTACATCACTGTAAAATTTTATTAAAAATTGCTGTTTTCTATAATAAATTCTAATTAATATCATTTATTAAATCTCCTCTATAATTTGTCCGTATTTCATATGTAGATTTTCTTATGACTGTACCCTTGGTTTCAATTTTTGTACTGTCCTTTTCGTGGTCCATTTTGGTGGTATTGGTCTATTGGGAACAAACATCATACACGCATGTATTATATTATATTTTGTTAGTACTGTCATTTAAATATTCTGATCTATTTAATATACGATAAGATGGCAGTAACATGGTAACATTGTGAAAACGGCTATTGATTTTGCTTTTCTCACTAAGAAGGATTTTACTAATAGAAAAATTATTTAAAAAAATTATTGCTATAATTGTGCCGAATATTTTCCTCATATGTAAAAGTTCCCTTGGGAGAAGTGCAATTTTCGGAAAATAACAGCGGTAATTGCACTGCAGAAATCAAAAATTGCGTCGCAAGTTTACATTGTTGACAAAACGTCTTTTATTCTGTTAGTATTTTTTGTTTATTAAAATTTTTCAATTTACTTGATTCGGGTTTTCAATTAATTCGGGAAATATTTAAATAAATTACACCCGTGCATCAAAATAACCAGGTAATTTTTTTCATTCAACGTGTTTTTTGTTACAAATTGCCATGATTTGTTTTCATATCTTACAAAAATGACCTCTCTGCGGAGTCAGGCTTTTTCGCAAAAATATGAAAACAAACTTTTGCAATTATAAAAGATACATTTTTTTAAACAATTATCGGTAATTTTAATGTACTTGTGCAATTACCGCAAAAAATTTACACTAAAATTATTTTGCGTATTATACGTTATATAATTTAATCAAGAATAGGTACGTGCGAAATCGATGCTAAACCAGTTACTAACAACTTTCGTTTATCTATAGCTAACATAATTTTAAGAACACAAAAGAGCTTATATTTGATTACTTCCCAAATTAGTCCAGTTACTGAAGACTTGAAAGTACCCAAAGCTGTAAATAAATCTGTACAGTTTTCATTTGTGGCGTAATTCTTAGGTCTTCGCGGATGCTTTCGAGCGAGAAAAAGTTTATTACGAAACCGACGTGGGAACCCGCTGAAAATGGCCCCCCAAAGTCCCAAAAATAAGTTTTTCGCGAATATCTGCCAAAATATGGGAATTAGAGAATTTTTGTTTAGACTAAAAATGAAGATTATCTCGAAATCCATAAAAACGGTCCTTAACTGGATAGATGTGGTAGTAAGCTAAAAAATGCAAATGGGCAAAACAATTTTTTATCACAAAGTAACAAAAATGGTAAAGGAAATTTTCTGGGATCATTGAACACTTGCTAAGGTCTCATTATAAAAAAGTAATACTAATAAATAATAATAAGAAGAAACCATATTTTTAAAAAATATTAATAAATTAATGAGATTTTCAAAATATTGTGAAAAAAAAAACTTTGACCCCTTTTTTTTTAATATTCTAGAAAAATCAGAACGGACCCAAACTCATATGCAATGATAGGTACGGGTTTTGCCATTCCGATGAACTTTGAATGAATAAAAAATGAACATTATTGCCCGAGTAATGGAACAATTCGTCCGCCCGCTTATAATTAAATCGATGAAGATATCGGCATTCTAGCGATAGAGCGGCAGCTGAAATGAGGGGACATTTAGGTCCCGTTATCTCAAAAACTATCAATTTTTCGAAAAAAATTATAGGGACCATTTTTGTAGACTACAAGGCGGTGTTCATTTTTTGTTTAAACAAAAATTCTCCAATTTGCATATTTTAGTAGATATTAGCGGGAAACCCATTTTACGGGCCTTGAGGGGCCATTTTCAGCCCTTTCCCACCTGTTAATGTTAATAAACTTTTTTTCATTCTAAAGCATTCCCGAAGACCCAAGAATTGCGCCACAAGGGAAAACTGTACAGCTTTATTTACAGCTTTGTCCCTTCATTTACATAGCATGTGATTTTCTATGTCCCGATCCAAGACGCCACACCCACACCAAAATTAAGGGCTAAAAAGAAATCGACAAGTGACAAAGACACGAATTTAAATTACACAAATAAATGTGTGTGTGTTTTAAACTTTTCATTAAAAACACTTATGTAAAAGAAGGACCAAGTTTCTATCCAAAAATGTCGGCATCTCAAAGTACTGAAATCTAAAATTAGACCAAGTTTTCTTTTTTTTTCCACACTTTGGTTTTACTCTTTTTTACTAATTTGTCAGTTTTAAGGTATGTTTTTTAATAATACGGAGAGTTTTGTTATATTAATACACAGAAAAATCAGTTAAAACTTGCCAAGTAAAGAAAAGGTGGGATAAAATTGTGGACAGAACTTGGTCTAATTTTAGATCTCATACTTAAGAGGACGAGATTTTTGTATAAGAACTTTTACTCCGGTCAATCTAAACATTCAATAGTACATAAATTTACATCAAGCTGAAATTGAGTAAATTGTTCAAAACATAATTAAAAATAACATATTAAAATTCCCCATCGTCAATGATCGATATATTTTTGCTATCGTTCCGGTTCGTGGAAAAGAGTTGAATCGAGGTCAAAGATTAAAAAAATGGGTTTTTCGCCATTTTCTGTAAAACGCTAAGTTTAATCGTAAAGTTACCTAAAACAAAAATTGTTGACCATGAAATTATCTATAAAAAAGGTGTTTATATTTTGTTTTCCTAAAAGCCACCATTTCTGAGACATAGCGATTTAAAAAGTTACAAGCGTCATTGTATGCAATGCATCAGTACGTCACGTATATACAATCCTAAAGCTGTAATATAAGTAAAAATATTTTTCTATCGCTGATTGTAACTTTAAATTTAAATATAAAATATACATAAGTATAACTATGAAAATATTAGGTAAAATGAAACTCACTATGTAAGGAGCTCCTAAAAAAACTACCTGCTTAGATAAGTATCGATCTGCATGTTTTGTTAAAAACACTTCAAATAAAAAACAAGAAAATTAGCTTGTGTTTCTCCAACCTCAGTTGCTGCTCATCAAAACTTTTTCGGGTATATTATCAAGTTCAAGTATGGCTCTGTTATCAGCTAGACCCAAAAGATTGGGGTTGGAAGTTGGTCGATAATACATTAGAATCAATTCACTTTACTCCCACCTGCGCCGGAAAAACTGCTAAACAGGCTTTTTTGCAACTGTAAAAAGGAATGCAGTGCTACATGTGGTTGAAAAAAGTTGAACTGTTTTGTTCTCTGACATGCATGAATTGTCAATACCGGTCGTGTTCTAATGCTAAATCACCAGACAGCAGAGGATTCGTTTGATACTAACGAACTTACACCCAGAATAAAGAAGAAGAAGGAGATCAAGAACAAGAAGAAGAAGAAAATCAAGCAGAAAAACAACAAGAAGAAGTAATTGAAGATTATAAATCGGACGAATATATTTTTCTACTAATTTCCATCGCTTTTATCAATTCCAACCCTTGCGAATATCTCTTATTCTGCAATAGTTTTCAATTAAACAGAATCACAACAGACCTGTGGAAAAGGCCTACTGGAAACCACGTCAAAAAAAAACGTGCTAAGTACACTACCTCAGAGGCGGCATAGAAACGTATGCATACAATGACGCTTACAACTTTTTGAACCGTTATATCTCTCTCTCTTAACTTTTAGCTTGATGTGAATTTATGTACCTTTACTCTTACTTTTTTGGTCTAATTTGACCGGACTATTTGCCCTTATTTTACATAATTGTTTCTGATGAGATCTCTTCACCTTTTTCCAAATTTCAAATACTAGCAAAAACTGGGCAGATTTTATGCCTGTTTTCTTAGTAGGTAGACCCTAAATTTTAGCCTGTGCGAAAAATGATTTTAATGTCCCTTAAATCTCGCCTTGTTTGGGGTCTGATGGGTAATTGTAGCAATTTTCATGTTTAGTGAATAAAATCCTTCCTAAATTTTAAATTTTAATACAATTTTGACCTCAAAAACTTGGGCTCAATCCGATTGCAAAATTCTAAAATACCCCCCAAGTAAACGGTATTTCGGCCTGTTTCAGAGCATTCCGAGTAAAACTGCGTAGTTTCAGAATTTGTTCTTTACTTGTATCCAAAAAACTACTTACATACAAATTTCTTACTTTCTTAAATAATTCTATTTAATTCACCCATCGTTTCAGTTTATTTAAATTACAAGACATACGAGTATTCAACGGTCAACATATCTTTTTTGTGATAGTTATGCCCCCTCAAAGTTTCGTTGTACGTACAAAATAGTTTATTTGCCACGGGTTATAGTTTAAGGCTCATATAAGGCTGAAGATTTCATCAAAGTGAATAAAGGACAAAAATCAAACTTTTTACTTCTTCGGAAAGTGCTTTATAATTTTGATGAGTCAATCAGTCGTAAACTAGTCGATTTTCAAAAATCAAATATCATAAAGATCACTGGAAATAACTTTCAAAATTTTTTCGTAGTGAATAAGAATACTTATGTGAATTTATATGCCAAATTTAATTTCTTTATGTCAAACGAAACTAAAGATATGATAAAAGGAAAAAAACACATTTTGTGTAAAATACACATATTCGTAAGAAAGGCCAGAACATAGCATGGCGCACTACCGTGTCGAGATAATAAACTAATACCAACTTTTCACACACCTTCTGTTCTAATAGATAAAAAGCTTTTCCCTTACCTTGTCTACAAACCTTATTAACTTTTTAGTAAAAAAACTAAAATCTTTGACATAATTCACAGAAAATCCGGATTTAATCTTCATAATTTAGCTGGATAAAACGATATCCAAAAATGGTCGGCCAGAACGGCCCATAAAATGGAATATACATTTTTCTTACCGGAATATGATTACGCCCGAAGCGGGAAAGACTGCCTGTTCATTAAGCATTAATTTCGTTTTAATCTGAGAATGTGCAAATTGAAAATTATTCGGGTGGAAGGGGTAAGTCGACCGGAAACCCTAATGGTACATTGCTAAAGTGCATTTCATGGAATTCAAGCAGTGGTTTATATTTCATTAAATTTGCCCAATGTTGAACTACCTTTTAAAATTAATATTACAAACCCCAAATTGACATTACCAAAAAAAAAAAGATTGTTTACACTGCTACACTGAAATAATTAATGTATAATGTAAATACATACAGGGTGTACATGGGGATTATACTAAGCTGTATGTATGTAAAATGCCTTTATATAAGAAAATTATAGAAAATCAAACGGGACATTCTATAGCGACCTGGGTGTTGACCTTAAAAGTGTCCCCTATGGTTATTCTAAGATCAAATTGAGTTTTTTTTAATAGAAATCTCTATTTTTTATCGCAGAAATAAAAAGCGGTGAAAATTCTGCATTTAACGGTAATAAGAAGTTGAAGGTTAACTAATAAATAATCAGTATAAAACTGAATATAACTTTAAAATCAAGCTTTACGGAAAATAACTTTAAATATAAAAATTGGAGAAAAACCAAAGGAGCAAAAACATTTAAACAACACATCCAATAAGAAGAGAATTTTAAAAATTCACTGAATCAAGAAGAATGGTTACCGGACAAACCATAAATTTGACTTGACTTTGCTTTGACATCATAAAATATTTAGATTCAAATTGTATTTCAATATGTTATACCTTATTAGTACTGTTAAATAAAGAGTTTTCTCCGCTTTCCATTTCTTCGATCAAAATAAAGGTTTCCATTTAAAAAAGTCAATTTGACCTTAAAATATCCATGAAAGCCAAGGTCAAAGTCACTATAAAATGCCCCGGTTAATTTATTGTAATTTTTTATTTAAAGCTTTTTTTCATGATCCTTAGTTTTTAAGATATTCAGCTGTTTCCATACTTTTGGTAAAGCCCGTATACATATAACCATAATTACACGGGACTTTTTAGTAGAACTGTATGAAGTGCACAGTGAATAATACGGAAAACATTTTATTTTAAAATCAAATATCTTTGCAACAAAAAACATTTAAAATCTTTAAATATACTGTTGCCTTTTGTGCTTTAGCAAGAATTTTAAAACTATTATTAGTCACTTAAATATAAATTTATAAACTTAATTGGTATTTTTTTGGCAAAAAAATAGTTTTTTTCATCCAATAAAAATTAAAACATCCTCTATTGAAAGCTGTTATAAAAGAAACTATATTGGCTAATTCTTTCGGGCAAAATCCGTAAAAATGCATAAAAAAGAAAAAGAAGTTAGATACAGCTTGCTGGTAAATTAATGGTTTCTTGTAAGAGAGGGGTCATTACCAAGGCGATTGGCTCGGCTGTGCTTGAAATTAACAGTGCCAAGAGCTGTTAAAGACTATAATAGTTACCTGTAAAAAATCTGTGTTAATCGTGTGCTGGCAAGAGGCTGTTTAAGCATTTATGTTATCCGTGTAAAACTTATTTTCTATTTGTTTGGCCCATATACGAAAGTTCGCACCTTTGACAAGGAATCTCGTAAGCTTTTGATTTTTCTTGACGGAAATATTTCTTGATCTTTTTTCGGGTAAAATAGTTTTTATTTTGTATTTATTAAGGATTTTGCTTATTCCTTGGACGTATAGCAGAAAGGCTTTGTGTTTATGTTTAGGCGATTCCTTTTTGGTTTTTCTTTCGGTAGCTTTTCGTATTGTGTACTTGCTGTACCCGTTCTAAATAAGCGCATTATAAAAGTCTTAATTTCTTCTCGTGTGCGTTCTTCGTATGTTAAGATCTGCGCTCTGGGATTGAATGTTCCGATGACGGAGAACAGCTGCGCGGGATGATGATGCGATTTGGCATGCAAATATCTATTTGTATGTGTTGGTTTGCGGTAGACTGTGTGCCCTAGAGATCCGTCTGTTTTTTATCACAAGTACAGGGTTATTCATTTTAAAGTAAACAGGGCTTTATTTGTGAACTTCCTGTACTTTTTTAAAAAACGAATATAGCCATTTCGTGTATTTTTTTCCGTAAAATTCAATAATTTAATTAGAAAAACATTTGAACAAAAAAAAGAGTTACAGCACGAGTGACGTATTTTTTAAATGGAATACCCCGTATATTTTTATATCAATAGATAGAGATTTTCACGAGGAATTTGGTGATATAGGGGTTGTGGGTTTATTTCCTGCGGTTCTGCTGCAATTGTCTAAAAACTGCATGATACTATAAGGATAGTTTCACCTGAAAAAACCTGGCTGCACAGGTCACAGGTGCTTATTTGTCAAAGTCAAGAATTTTCAAAATACGTTTATTACTTTTTGGAGTAGTTTTATAATGAGGTTTTCATCAAAAGAACGGCTTCAAATTATAACTCTCTATTATAAATGTGGAGACAACGCCAGGAAAACACAACGAAGATATGTTGCAAATTTCCACCGAAACATATCAGTAAAAACGATTTTAAAACTAAAGGTCTTATTCAAAAAATAAAATCGTTACATATTGGAAAAAAGACTACAATGAGAAAAAGAAACCGGGATCGAGCTATTCTAAATTATTTTACTTTGTATCCCATGAAGTCAATTACTGACGCAGTTAGAGACTAAGGTATGGCCCTGCAAGAAGAAGAGTAACCTATGCGAGGTTCAGAGAACACTGAAATATTTAGTATCTTCCATATCAAGTTCTTTCAGTGCAGCGTTTAACACGTGAACAAAAGAAACTTCGCTTTTAATTTGTTTCCCAAATTTTAATCCATGAACAAGGTAATGATCCTACCCTGTTTCAAACGATTCTTTGGACGGATGAAGCTACGTTCCCTACATCGGAAATGTTTAACCGACGCAATACGCACAGCTGGGCAAGACAAAATCCCAGGAAATTTCAAGAGACTAAATACCAAGGGAGGTCTTCTCTTCATGTCTGGTGTGGTGTGCTTAACAATAGAATTGTCGGGCCAATATTCTATAAGGGATCCTTAACTTTAGAAAGATATCTCAATCTTCTTGAAAACGATATTGAGGACATTTTAGAAGAATTGCCACTCGAAACGTATCCCAAGATAATTTGGCAACAAGACGGAGCGGCGGCCATGCTGTTCGTCAAGTTGTGCAGTATCTCAACTGCCGATACAATCAGTAGATTGGACGTTATGGCACTATTAGATGGCCACCTAATAGTCCAGATATTACAATTTTGGAAACTTTTCTATGGGGTCACTTAAAGATTGTCGTTTACTAAAATGGGAACACAAACACGGAAGAAATGAGAGAAAACATTGTAAATAAAATTAATTGTCTTAACCAAGAACCTTAAATAATATCGGCGAGCTTATAAAGGCTAAGGAGGGGTTATAGATCACGTTTCGAAAATAACCGAGGTCATATAGAACATTTAAATTATAAGTAATATTAAAATTTTTTGTTATTAGTGTTCTTATTACCACCATATATACCGCGTATTGTATTTTAATTTTTTCCGTTGATTGTAATTTTGCTGCTTGGCTTAGAAATGGATATATCATATTGTTTTTAGCATATAATATAATTTGAAGCCGTTCTTCTGATGAAAACGTTATTATAAAACTACTCCAACTTTACGTTAATTACTCCAAAAAGTAATTAACGTATTTTAAAAATTCTTGACTTTGACAAATAAGCACCTGTGACCTGTGGCAGCCAGGTTTTTTTTTATGTAAAACTATCCTCACAATATGCAGCTTCAAGACAATTGCAGCAGAACCGCAGGAAATAAACCCAGCTACCCCTATATCACCGAATTCCTCGTGAAAATTTCTATCTATTGATATAAAAATATACGGGGTATTTCATTCAAAAAATACGTCACTCGTGCTGTAACTCTTTTGTTTTTGTTTGAAATGTTTTTTTGATTAGAATATTGAATTCTACGGAAAAACATACACGAAATGTCTATATTCGTTTTTTAAAAAAGTACAGGGAAGTTCAAAAATAAAGCCCTGTTTATTTTAAAATGAATAACCCTGTACATCATATGTCATCATATCATCATTTCTCCACTAAAAAAAGGAACCTTGCAAGCTAAGTGGGCCGTTTCCACCAGGGCCGTATTAGGGCGGTGAGATGGGCCCACCAAGGGCGCAGCTACCAGAGGGGCGCAAAATCAGCCATGATTTTTTTTCAGTTGTCAGTACCTTAGTCATATTATTATTATTTTAATTGACAAAATTAATCAAATAAATAAATTACTACAGAACTACTTTATGACTTTTTTTTTACTTAGATACTTAATTTAATTATTTTTAATATATTAAGACTAAAAAAATGTATAAATTTTTAATAAAATGTTAATTTATCCTGATACCCACAGCGATAATATAACTCTTTGAATGATGAAACTGCGTATAAATTGGTATATTATAAATTAAGGGCAGCAATTCTTTTGTTGTAATATAGTTAAAGTTTAGTTTTAGTAGGTCTGCTATGTACAGTATTTTTGTAACTACGATATTGTTATTAAGAAAATTTATAACTTTAATCGCCTGCATATTAGGATGTATACTTAATTTACTTCTTTTAGTCAGATAAAAACAATTGTTTTATGTTAATCATGTCTCTTTCAAATAGAAGGCTATTTTTTTCATATAAAGAAAATATTAAATTTGACACAAATTCCACCACAAAGTTAGTATTTTAAAAAAACGAAATTCTCGGTTCAAAAAACTTTAAACGTACAACTTTGCACTTCAATTTATTTTTTTAAATTTCCGGGGAATAGCTCCCAAAATCTCCATTTTTGTTGGGTGCGCAAATGTTAAGCCCCGCCAAGGGCGCAGCCTTACCTAGATACGGTTCTGTTTATAACTTAAATAAGTAAAGGGTGCTCCCGAAATTTTAAACCCGCGCCAAAAATAGTAATATTCCCGAAATCGCGGAAAATAAGCGTTACACCGCCATATTTATCTTTTTTATCTAAAGAATAGTGGATATCCTAAAAGTATTCGACTAATATGCTCGTTTCAGTTTTATTTTCATCGAACCAATCACGAAAAGATTTATTTAAATGTGTATGGTGTTTAATGGCCCAGCGCTTCGTATATAGACCAATATATAACTTAGCCCCTTCGATTATTACAAATGTGATTTGTATTTTATTGGCGCCGGCTTTTAGGCAGAAGCGTTTCGCTTTTTATTTTATTGCGTTTTCCAATATAAGGGTTAGCAGTAGACTTTGTTTTATAATGGAGAAGAAATAAATAACGTCAACAAAGGCACTTTGATAAGATCACTTGGGTAGTGTGCCGATGTAATAAATAATGGTTAAAGTAGCTTTTTTATTCAATGGGGTTTCGAGAAATTTAAATTTAAATGTTTATTGTTCCTGTACGAACACAATTTCTAAATTGTGGAATCCAAAGTATATTCCAAATATACATTTAAAATGCTGTATAGAAGAAAGATGTACACAAGGCACGATAGTACTTAGGTGTTAAGCTTTTGTGGGCTGTTACAAGATAAAAAAATAGTTTTGCTTAAGTTTAAAGTTGTTCTAATTGTGGATGTTTATATCAATTTAATATTAGTGGACATGTTGTCACTTAAACCCATGTAATTTTTATCTGAGGAGTCTAAATATCGTTGATGTAAAGAAAGATAGAGTTGGTGCTTATACTGAACCCTGGAACCCCAAGCTTTCAATAACAAACAGAAGAGTGACCATCCACAATAACTAATATAAGTTGATTAGACAGAAAACTAAAAAGCTTAGAATACAGTTAGGTGCCAGACAGTAGAAAATATGTTTGCTGAGGAGCGCATCATGCCAGACCTAATCAAAAGCCTTCGATCTGTCAAAAAACTCAAAAAACTAAAATTTGCTGTATTTCTTTTGTGATGTAATTTGAACCGTTTGTCATATACAGGGTAATTTCTTAGTTGACGCTTTTTTTTAACTGTATATAAAACTCATTAAACTAAACAACTTTTTTAAATAACTTTTTACAAAATACTAAAAAATAAGAAACTTTCATTTGGTGTATCGAATACGGTCCTGTCTTAAGTAAGATGTCAGTACCCAAGAAGTCTTCGGCCTGTAGTGCTTGGACACGTTGAACGTGATTTTCCCGCAATGTTGTCCACACTTTCTTTTGACTTAAACCGGCCTGACTTGCAATCACTCGAGTACTTGGGTCCAGAATGAGCCCGCAAGGGAAACCGTCGCGCGTACAATCTCGAAGCAACGTTTGCAGATTAACGACACTCTCCATAAATGAGGAACATATCCACGTATTCATTGTTTTTGGATTGTGCCATTTTCGCGATTTAACAATAATTTAAAATTAAAATTAATGCTTGCCTCGTCCGGTTAAAGCAATGCGACTGATTCAAACTGCGTAACTAACAACTCAAAAAACAAGCGTAAATAAAGAACAAACTATCTTTTTATGCCCAGGCCCGCACTACACACACCTTTAAATTAATTTATGTAGCTTTGTTATTTTTGGCTTTAAAAAAAATATTTAAAAAAGTTGCTTATTTTAACGAGTTTTATACACAGTTAAAAAAAACCTCAATTTAGGAATCACCCTGTATAATTTTGTGTTTTTTTAAATACTTTAAAATTTCAAAGTTTATTAATTTTTCAATGACAGCTCTTTAGAAAAATGCCTGAGTCATAAGAAATTTGAAAAATGCCATCCAAGATGGATGCAAGTTTAGAAGCATATATTCTTAAAAATGTTGCTGGTATTAAAGAAAGCAAGAATGCATTTGATCTACTAAACCTAAAGCAACCGCTGAAAGAAAAAAATAGACAGAAGGATCAAGGGTAGAATTTTATAGCAAATTATTTAAAGGTAAAAACAGTTTCGTTGTCGAAGGGTTGGGGGTGGAAAAGTATTGGAATAAAAATTTTCACTGCTATTTTTTAGAAAATATTTACTGTCAGACGAGCAAGAAATGATTTTCTATGCTGTTGTTAAAATAATGTTTGGCTTTTGAGATGGTTTAATTGTATTTGTTTTTTGCTTCGATTTTTTTTTAATCTGGGCTGTTTGGCCTTACATACTATGTGTTTTTTCCACGGATCTAAATAGTTTACTTTAATATGTAAAATTCCTAAACACATATGGACAGGGACACACAATTTACATCCTGGGGTCCGTCAGGATGACTTTTAGTACAAGACACACACAGAGGACCACTGCTTCGATTTTTAGGACTAGGTTTTAACATACAGTTTTTGTAGGCTTTCATAAGAAGCACGTAGAATCTCAAAGGTAGGTGCCCAAAAAACTTCGCTAAATTGTAGTGCTGGATGGTTTGTAGCATGCATTTTGTGGCCTTAGAATATACAGTGTATGTCACAGTGATCGGAACGACCAAGAAGAGCAGTTACTGATATTTGGTAGAGTTTTAAGATTTTAAGAGCCTCTTTAAAGTAAAAAGAAATGTTTGGTAACGTTTATCAAAAACCAAAAAGAAGGTATTTTAATTTATTTTGTATTTTGGAAAAAGTGATATAGGATTTAAATATTTAAAACATGTAAAAATAATTATTACCTCTTTTTTAACTATTTCCAGTTTTTCACAAAATCAACAAAAAAAACCACATACTAAAAATGTATTTATTAAATACTAATGAAGCTATTCATTACGAATAATAACGGATAATTTATTATGATTAAATCTCCTATGGTTGTCTGAATACATATTGCATTTTTATATGTATAAAGGTCAAAATTACTCGTTGTGTTTTTCTAATGTAAAATAATTTTAAATTTAAACTATACTTTTATACTTATAAATATTACTATAGATTCCTTGTGTAATTAAAAATAATAGGTCCAAACCTGCTTTTATTTCGACGCGGTCCTAGGTGATCACAGCTGTGTTGTAATAATAATATGTCCGAAATAAAAAAATTCTATTACCCTTCGTATATTGAAAATTTTAAAACTTGATAACTTATTTAAAGCACAAAAAAATCTAACATAAATTTGTACTGTGCACTCAAAGCTCATGGGTATGAAAATGAATATACAAATCGATTTTTATTACCCTATTGATATTCAATTTGTTGTTAATAATTTATTACATAAAAGCAATGATAAAAACGTATTAATGATGGTATTGGCATTAGGAATCTCATAAATAATAATATCGAGACACAAAAAAAGGATGGCACATTATAGAACAATGGAAGTTACGTACAAAAACCTTAGAAATTCGGGAAGCTTGTATATATTTTTTTGGAAGAAAATTTAGGTTACTAACCAACTTAACACGGATTTTTGTAACAAATAGACGTATAAAGTATCTTTATCATTTGAAAACAACATTTAAAATTTATGGGGCACCTACACGTGTTATTAAAAAACATTAAAAAATAATAATTTTAGGCGCAAATAAACAGTTAGAGATAAAGACAGTAAAGAGCCAAGCCAAAGCAAACCTGTGTATGGTAGCTTGCAGATTTTAAGCTCCATAGTGACGTGTTCTACCAAAAAAACCTTAAAAATAGATTTACATAAAACAAGCATCTCATGCAATTAAACGATAAACCGAAATTAGACGAGCAGGGTCATACTTTGAAGGTTACAACAATTTTGTGCCAAAGAAGAGCCGTTCGTCTTATTAATGATTCAACGCTCACAGAAAGGCTTCCTCTTCTTGCCCACCGTCGAGCTGTGGGGGATCTGTCGCTCTTCTATAGGTATTTTCACGGCTTCTGCTCAGAGGAATTGGTCAGTATAATTCCTTCTCTGGCGGCTCCCAACACATCAACACGTAGTGCAACTTTTATGCATCCTTTTACAGTTCAGTTAGAGAAGCCCCGAACTTCCCGTTTTCTTCGTTCCTTCCTCCCTAGAGTGTCAAGACTGTGGAACCTGCTGCCCGCAGAAGTTTTTCCTTCTCCTCCCAATCTCCAAATATTTAGGTCCCGTGTGAACAAACTCCCTCTCACCACACTTAAGACACCCACGGTACGTTAGTACTTAGGCATCAGCCTTCGTGGACTGTCAAAAGATAAAAAAAAAATGATATTAAATATAAAACTTTCGATATGATTTCTATATTTCATAACATTTAGAAGCTACTGATATATATATATATATATATATATATATATATATATATATATATATATATATATATATATATATATATATATATATATATATATATATATATATATATTTTAAATTTGTACTATTTCTAAGATGTTTAATAAATAGCGTTATTCTTTATCAGTGACAGTATTGTATATTTTCATGTTGCAGACGCAAATCTGTGTATTCAAATTTAAGTAATTCGTTTTTCCCAGTTTTGCAGTTTTATGTGCAATTATAAGACCACTTCTCTTTGGCAAAAGTTGGTGGTAGTGCCTGATCCCTTAATCGCGAATTAGTTGTTTTCTATTTTTAGAATAATATCTGCCGTCATTCAGGACAATAACATTACTAATTGGCGGTGAAGACAAACAGACACTAAAAATTTTTGCCAATAAAAAGCTTTAACTATACCCCACAAAAGAAAAAAACATATAACCTACTTTGATTATTACTAAAACCTAACAAAAGTGCTCATATAGTTTTGTGTCTGCCCGTTATATAAAGGATAACGTAAAAGATTACGTAAAAAATTAAACACCTAAATAAAAACACAAATATTCAATAAAATATCAATATTTCCTAAATATCAAAAATAACATAAAATATCGACTCTTTCATATTTAATATGGTTTGGCAAAAAAGTGTTGTAGGATGGATTTAGTACTCGATCGACGTGCAGCGTCGACATTGGTCAAACGTAGCTATATTAATGGAAGTCTATGATCATCTACAGAGCAGAGCTGATATACTGCTACCAGTTTTTTACTGTAGTTAATCAAACACTTTTATTAATATAGATACGTTAGACCGGTTCGGACCGATGTCAGAACTATACCGCGGTTGCATAAAATTTTCTTAGACTTTTAAAAAAATGCCACATTAACGGAACGTAAAAGGAGTACACATCTTATACATTGTGTACAGGGTCACCCAGCGAGGACTGAACAGGGCCATTTTTGTGGTTTTTCTGGTGTTTAAAAAAATGTAATAGCAATTTCGCATATTTTTTTCGTAATATCTAAAAGAAAATTAAAAAAATAATCAAAATAAAAATATATGACATAAAATTAGCATTTTCTTTATTAAAAGCCATTTTTAAAGGTTAGTTTTTAAAAGCGTCTGATTTTTTTTAAGTAGTTTTATTAAGAAGAATTTCGTGACTATTTTAGTAACAACTAAAATAATTTATTTTATAGAAGAAATTTGCGATTAAAATTGTAAAATAAAAATAGGTAACAATTTATACCCGCAATACCAAAACATAAAAAAACAACATTCTGTTAACGACTAGGGTTTATTACTATTTTTTATAATTCTTTGTTAAAATAAAACCTATTTAATATTAACATTATTACCAAAACATGTTTAATGTTAAATATAGCGCCGTTATTTTAAAGCAAAAAAGCTTTTTAAAATGTTAATATGTTCTATAGTTTTGTTGCGGATTTATGTTTTAATGAGTTCTTGTTAAGATTACTCACCTGGAAAGTTTCTAGAGAATGGAAACATTCGATCCTGGTCCCGGGGTATAGCGACTTAGTGTGCTCAGCTCTATTGACCCCTATGAACTGGCAGATCGAAATAGAAAAAAGAAAAAATCCCAAAAAACCCAAAATATTTAAAACATTTATCTAGGTTTCGGTGGCAAGTTTGCCACCGTTATCAAAATTAACTTAATTAAAAAGTAAAATAGAAATTAAAACTGTTTGTAAGGATTTTGGTATAAAATTAAGAGATTCTAAGAACTTTTTTATTATTTATGACGTTTTGTCATAAATTATATATAAGTTTGTTTTGACTGGTTTATTTATAATTTTCAAAAAGAAAAAAAGGGTAGTATGTTAATTGTTCTAATTTCACCTGAAATTACTTTAGCATTAAGCATAGGTAATAATATGCACTTTTTTATTTTACGTTTTTTTAAACAAGTTTTCTTTGCTTAAATACCAGAAGCATTCCAGTCTATTATGTGGTTGTTATCAAATGCGTGTTGACAGATTATTGATTTGTGGATTTCTGTGTTTGTAATGTATGTTCTATGTGCTTTCATGTGTTTGGCTGATGGTCTGGAAGTTTCACCTATATAAAATTTATTACATTTACAAGGGATGTTATAAATACCATTTTTGTGTTTTCGTTTATATTGTATGGTTTTGTTTTTGTTAAGATCTGATAGTATTTTGTGTTTTAAAGATAGTACGAGTATTAAATTTATTACTTATTTGTTAATTTTTTTTTAGGCCAGGAATATATGGTAAAAATAAAGTTGTAATAGGTCTATTTTGGTTTTGTCTTAAATTTGTTTGTTTAAATTTAAAAAAACTTTGTTTATAAAATTAAAAGAAAAAATTATCTTGAACAAAAATTCTCTTTTATTTTCTTTATTTTGATTAGAACAAATTATTTTAATTCTATCAAAAAGACTTTTTTTAAGTTCCTTTTTTTACTATTATTGGGTAATTAGAGTTAAAATTTAAGCATCCGTTTGTATGTGTAGATTTTCTGTAAATTTTAATTTTAAACTTATTTACATCTTTTTTTATTAGTATATCAAGAAAAGAAAGTTTAGAGAGTGTTTAACCAGTTAATTCGGATGATCTCCTATGAGCACATGTGCGGCTCCCTACTTACACAAGATTGTACAGTATTTTATTCTGCTATTTAACACCTTTGTACAAAATTGGATTTTAAATGTTCCATAAAAATATTACTCAATAATGGTGATAACGGATATATACTGTTTCAAAATTCTTTTAATGATACCGTCAATAGTTTTTTTCTTTCTTGGACCATAGCGGATATCTCAACAGCCATGTGCAATTACATTTCTTACATTGTTTTACCAGGGTCTTGCAATGGTTCTTTTTATTATGTAAATAATATTTTTTTTAAATGCCTTAAATTTAAAATGATGTTTAATGAAATAAAAGTGTATCTCTTGCATTCTCGCCACTTATGTAAAAAAAAGTTATTAGGTTTATTAAGAAAATATTAATTTTATGTCGTGTTTCTTTTGTTTAAGCTTATTTTTTTCTTTTTTTTTAAATGAGGAAAGACATAAATATGGTCCTTTTCAAACCTCTTTAAATAAGTCCATTGGTCCTGATCAATAAATATACTTTTAAATTATTTATATTTTTACTGAAAGGCGGGTTAAAGTGAGTAAATTATTTATCCGCAAATTATCTGTTATATTCAATTAAATTAAACGGATTAGACGAAACAATTACGTGAGACTTTAAGCAGTAGCTATCGGAGGGCTAGGCGGTGCAGGGACCATCAAAAAGGTTAAATAAATATTTTCATTACATAAAGATTTCTCGACTTTTTAGCACTTCGCTACAAAATCCCTAATAGCTTAAACTAAACATGCAACAGGGTTTAAGTATGGCAACTGATTAAAAAAAGGAAATTTGTGCCCCTAACGAATAATCGTGCATCATAAATCACGATAAGAAGTTTACATATGCTACCTCTACTGTCGCTACAAAATAAAAACTAGAAAATAACTTGGTATGAAATCGTCGAAACATTAAAATAATTGTAATTAAAGAGTTAGTGGGTTTCAAAATTATACATTATTATAATAAGCGTAATACAGTCAAGGAAGTTTAAAGGTGTATGGAAGCCCAATACTGTAGAACAAAATTATCCAGGCGTGCAGGGCAGCGGGAATAGGGGGGTTGGCCCCGCGGAGCTTGGGCAATGAATAGTAGGTCAGAGCCGGACTTCCATAATTCTTTGTTACTATCTATAAAGTTGACATCATCAAATGTCAAATTCAAGCATTTACTGTTTTTTTTTATTTTTTGCACAAAATTGTTGGTTATTTAACGATACTACCATAGAATATTTAAAATTATTGTGTAATATTGGATTTTATATCATCTTATATAATATGGAAAGAAGCCTTCTATTTAAATGGTCGATATTTTTGTGAGTTTTGTATTTTTACCAAAAATCTTTGTAAATAAATAAAAACACGATTTTTTTAAAATAAATTTCAAACATTGTATGATAGTTTCATGTACTTATCACCAATTTTGTGATTAAAAAAGGGCAAGATAGTGTAAATGAGTTTAACCTAATCCTAAGATTGTGGTTGTACAATAAAAAGTAAAAATTTTTATAACTGCTTTTTAGGCATATATTTTTCACTAATAACAAACATTCATGAGACAGAATAACAGTGGTTAAAAATGTTTAGTAACCTTTGGTACCTAGGTATTCATTGTAACAGTAATCGTTAATCCGTTAAATTCTATGTGTCTACAGTATGTCGAGCTTAAAAAGTTGATAATGTAAGTTTAAGAAACCAAAAATCTAATTTCTTTTTAAACAAATAAAGAAAAAGCAAAAAGGAACTTTTACATAAAATTGTACTTTTTTTATTCAATTAGAGGGTCCTGTATATATTAAAATTTGCCTGGTCTGCCCAGTAATTAGTAATTTTGATCCTTTAAAAGAATGTACTAAATTATTAAATGAAATAAAAGTACCTAAATGTAAACCTTATTTCTTTTTAATAATCCACAGAAATACACAAACATGGTGAAAATCATCTAAAAGATAGTTAAGATTGCCTTACTTCTCTCACTGCTATTTCCTATGAAATTTTCATTTTCCATTATTCATAATTGATATATTATTATTTATTCGGTTACCTAACGTTACGTTTCATAAGAAGCAACTAATTTAAATATAAGAAATACTTACCTAAAGTAAAAAATGCCGGGTATGTTACCCTTAGATTTGCAAGACAAAACCATACAACCTCTAGTCATTTTGTTACGATATTATAAGTAACAAACAATAAACATAAAATTATAGTCACAATTTAATAAACACTAATCACTAAAATAAGAAGGTTTTTATCAATCCAAAAAACTTCTGAACCACAAAATATAATCACACAAAGCAAAACAATCGAAACTAATACGGCTCTTATAAAAGTATAATGTGTTGCCTAACTACACACTGATTTATCAGTGTGTAGGTAGGCAACACATTAAATTATTTCGTGGAATTTCGTTATTGCGCAAAATCGGCGGACATTTTTTGATCGAATGGGCCATAGTATTGGGCTTCCATACACCTTTAAACTTCCTTGAATACAGTACATATCTTAAGTATGTTTTAATGAAAATTTTAAAGTTAAATGCTATTTTACTTTGATATAGTCGCAACATTAAAATAATTATAATTAGAGAGGTAGTGGGTTTCAAAATAATACATTATTTTAATTAGCGTAATACAGTACATATCTTAAGTATGTTTTGATAAAAATTTTAAAGTAAAATGCTATTTTACTTTCTTCCGAAACATTTTAAAGCAGAGTTACATTCTCGATTTTTTTAAACGCCTGTAACCCATTGCACTCTAAATATCATGGATTCAGGTTTAACCCACATTTTTATTTTAATTTAAATTTAAATTAGTACCATAATTATTTTTTTTCTTTTATTTATTTGCGGAAACTATAAGCTAATATTTACAGATAACGTTAGGGTTAACTTTAAGTGCTACATAATGTAGAGATTTACGGTATCCCTGTTGCAAAAAATTGTTATTTTTATTTAAATATTATCTACTGCATTACACTGTACTACAGCTGGTGATAAAGAGCTTATAATTAAGAAGCTCTGCACCTTTTAAGTATTTATATTTTAACCAGTATAGATGGGGCTCTTGGTTACGTAGTCACGCCACTGCACGTTTTAAGTTATTTTTTTACTGATAGTTTGAAGCATATTTTTTAATAAACCAAATATTTCTTTATGTAGAGACAGCTAAACATATAACGTATAACATTCTAAATCGAAAAATATCAATAGTTATTACACTAAAGAACTTCCACTTTGATATTCTAGTAATGTAATGTACTGTTGGGGCAATCGCGGTTCTTTTGTAATATTATTTTCAAAATAAATTTTTATTTGTGACTTAATAACGGGTGTGTACACTTATTTAGTTGTAGGGCATTAGTAATGCAAATTAAATCCAAAGAACTATTATTAGCAATACTAAATTAGGCATCTAAAAACAAGATCAAAATAGAACCATTTTTTATTAAATATCTCAGAAAACATTTTTATCTAGAATAAAATATATTTTAAATTAATGAAATACTAATTTAAATTTAAATTCGCACATTAAGATTACATTTTTTTAAATATATTTTTTCGGATATGCCCGCCACTGATATAAAATTATCCAGATAAGAGCATTGTGCTTTATAGAGAAAATGGAAGTTAAAAACAACTCGATCAGCAAATAATAGTTATTTAAAATAATAATATAAAATATCTATATAAAATATATTTTTATGTTTATTAAAAAACATATTTAATTTTAAATATCATAATAGAAAGATTTTGCATTATTCGAAATTCTCCAGACAAAAATGCAACAGTTTACACAATATAACGTTTATGTAGATCTTATTCTTAAAAACTATAAGGTACATAACTTAACCAGTATTAGCGAGGAAAAAGTAGTCAGTATTATACCCTCTCTGGCAATTCCCAATAAAGCAACATGTAGTGTCACTCATGCATCGCTTTACAGACTAATTTAAGAAGCCCCGAACTTCCCACTTTGTTCGTTCCTTCATCCCTAAAGTATCTAGACTGTGGAGCAAAAGGTCTTTAGAGGTTTTTTCTTGCCCTCCAAATCTCCGAAATAGTTATGCCCCGTGGTAAGAAACTACTTCTTACCACAATTACGGTACGTTAGTACTTAGCTTTAATCCTTCATGGACAGCTGTATTTCAATTATAAAATAACCACATCTCGCACCACACCCTTTAACAAATTACAGGGATTCAGTCTTTTAAAGTGCATAACAAATATATATTTATGACGTTTTCTTTAACGTTGTCGTAATTCTAGTAGCTTAAATTAAACTTATTTCATACTGTACCTTAATATACTACATTACGTTGTCAGTTTGAGTCTAGGAAATGATTACATCACTAGGCCGGTAAAGTAACTTTGACCGGACTGAAACTGAAATTTAGTATTTTTACCAACACAGGGTTAATCTGAAACAATTTTTATTATGCAAATTATAATAAATTACTTATCAACGTTAACGGTAATGTTGCAGTTTGAATTATTTGAAATATTTACAGGGTCAGGTACATCTTCTGGTTTACTTCTATTGGCTACCCAAGATGTTGAAGCTTGGCTTTGACAGTAAAGAACCTGCACAAACGTTTCCCCACCTTGGATCATTCGAGCCACCTTTGTTTTACTTTCCAAAGGCTCTTCCACGTGTTTTTCTACGTAAATTTCGCCGTCGCTTCAGAACTTTTTAAAAACATTTCCGCATCTATTTTATTCTTCCTATTAATAAAAGGGATCATAAACTAACAGACAAGACAATGCCAATCAACGAGCTATTTTGTTACTGTAAGCAACCAATTTAAAGATAACTAGATTAACAACTTATATTATTGTAGCTATGTTTAACTTAATTACCTTTTTTGAAATACTGACACCTTCATAATATCCAAATATTCACACTTTAATTTACCTATCAAAAAAGATAAAGCAGTATGAAATAAAACGTTTTACGATACATGACCGTGAAATGTGATTAAAGTACCCATCTAGAAATTCCAGACTCGGCTTCTCCGTCTCCTTGTCCGTAAATTTATGTACTTGTATTTTAATAGACCATTTCCCGGACTTGTAATGTAAATTACTATTTTTGATTCTAAGCTAAACTTTACTGTCAATTAGAAAAGCTTATTTCTTTGTGCTGACTTACATCAATACTAGTACCTTTAAAAACAAATTTTCTTAAAAAATCTTATTTTTAATTTAAAATTTATAATACTGTGTGTTATAAATCAGCTTCCGGTCACAAAATAGTTCACGAAGGTTCGACAAAAACCATTTCCTATTTGTTTAAATTTATTTAAATAATATGCAAAGTATTCTAAATGTCGCGTATAGAAAATACTATTAGAAAGAAAGTCACAAAGATAAATGTAAAAATTCGCGCAAGAATTTCCATATGAATATCTTAGCGTTTCTTCTAAATTTAACTGGAGTTGTTGGTTTGACATACATTGAAAATATGTTGCAGAGATTTGCTGTTGAATAAAAATGCATTCCATGCAAATAAATCCAATTGTTGGTTTATTACAAAATCAATATTTTAAAAGCGACTACTCGACTGGTTTTTGTGTTTGATTCAGAAATTTAATTCAACCGATTTTATTTTGACGTTGTGAACTAGTATTTAAAAGTCTATTTTATTTTCGCAAATAAAAACAGCTACAGGCTATTATTTATAGTAAATATTCTGGGTAAGCCTTAAAAGTTGGCACAAAGTAATGTATGATAACATGGTCAAACAATCTATATCAGTTCTAAGTTACCACAGTCCCCAAATATGACTATATTTTGCCCTATTTTTGGCAATGATACTCAAGGATATAAAAAATCGTCGTCTTAGATAAAATACTGCAGTTTATATATTTGGTAAAAAATTATCCTTTCTAATGTGTTAAATATATGAAAATATAAAATCTGTTAAAAATACATTTGTATTTTTTGCCATATTCGACTAAAAATTAAAATATTTAAAATGGTATTGCTTAAAGTTTTGGTTAGTTAAACTAACCAAATTTAATTTAATTTAAAGATCGTATTATTCACTTAATTAATACACCATTTTATTTTTAAATTCTAACCAATTCAAAGGTTTTTTTTTTGTTTAAAGCTCACACAATCGGTAAAAATCGAAAACTTTTTAAGGTCACTTTTGCACAAAATTTAATTGAATTTAATTGTTTTAAGTTCTTTTGAAATTTGGATTAGATTAATTAATACGTTTACGTACGTCTATAAGTTAAATAATCCATTAGACTCCCAAATAACTGTTGTCTTAAACTTAGTATTAGATTGGTAGTACCTTTTTAATTTGAATCTTAGATTCCTAAAAAATCTTCCAACCAATTGGTATACCAACTGGGTATAACTTAATTGTGATTCTTTATTATATTTATTTTTGCTTTTTATCTACAATTTTTTCTATTTTATTCTTTAACATACAGGGTATCCCATTTTTAACACTTTTATAGGGTATATGCATAATTATATGTGCTATAAAAAAAGTAATATAGGCGTTATGTGCTCTTTTTGGGTTAAAAAGGTATTTTAAAATTTGATCATTTTTGCTTGCTTAAGAAATACAAAGAAAAATAAAAAATTGGCAATTTCAGAATGACCCTTTATTTTCTAAGTTAAATAACATACAACAAAATGTTTTAAGTTTTGTTATAATATAATCTGCCGTTTTCAGAATAGGTATACTAGGTCAGGTAAAAAAGTTATTGAGCCCATCTTTATTTTTTTTAAATCGTTTACTGTATATTTTAATCCAGAAAAAGTAAAATACTAAATTCTCCTTTCCAAAATAAAACACACCATGAGTGATATTGGTTTAATATGCGATTTATTTAAACTTTGTTACTTAAAACAAAAGCTAATATCCTAAAAACGAAACTATATTTCATTTTTATACAGGGTGTCCCAGAATATGTGGGCAATTTCTTGAAGTCAGAATTATACATAGTACATGTATGCCAAATTTAATTAAAGTATCCAAAGTGGTATTACAGAGATTAATAATAACAGATTTATTTTAAAAACATTTTACCACTCTGTATCTTAAAAGTTAAGACGTTTAGGACATACGTTCATATAAAGTTTTCTTTTTAAAATGGACCAAAAAATTCCCTTATTAAATATTGACTTACAATTAGAAAACATCCTGTATAATGTAAAAAAATTACCAAAAATGATATTTTATTTCTCGTAAACAGTTGATTTTATCGATGTCAATCAAGAATAGCTTTTTTTTTAGTCTAAGGTTAAAGCTATCCAAAAAAAAAAAAAAAATTTTGAGCCTTTATCATACAAGGTGTTAATAAATTGCTATTATTGTGTCAGAGCTAGTCCGTCCCTGGCAAACTAAATAAGCCTAATATGATTTAAAATATGATAAATTACGCCTAGTATTTTAAAAGTTATTAAAAAAAAAGTAGGAAAAAAATTATGGGAACTTGTCATAATATTTTTAGGTTCTCTATTAGAATCCGAGAGATTCCCACATATTCTGGGACACATGTATATTAATTTCTGAAAAGCTATTATCAACAACAAAAACGAAGAAATGGCACGAAATTTATATTTTGTTTGCTATCTGAAAAAACGGCAACCATTTAAATACATATTTCGATGATTGAAACATAATTTAAAATATACGTCTCTTTTACAAAGAGAAGATTAAAAACTTATAATATAGGGAACAAGAAAATGAAAAAATAAGCGTGTTAGGATTTGAAAGCACATAATCAGGTAAAAATGGTATATCCTGTAATAGCTTTGAATAGTATTAGCCCAACTTTTATTAAAGTGAAAACTCCTTTGGCGGGTTTAACATTTTTTGTGGGTATTGAATGAGAGCGAACCGTCAGACTCCGCCCCGCAACGCCCATGATGCAGTCGGGAAAAAAGCCAGATACTAAAATATGACCAAATACATAGAATTTTTGCTTTTTATGGATCGATTCTTTTATAGTCTTGAATTTGAGATTTCCAAATTTTAGATTGTGAAAGGTTAATAGGAAATCTTGTCTTGGAGAAGTTTTCACTTCTGTCTTCTATATCCAGTATTTTTTCTCTTACTCAACGACAGGGGTGGCCAACTTGTTTAGACCCAAGTTCTACTGCTCACTGACGACACCCTGTGCGATCTACCAATTACATACCTCTTGAAATCTTTAATGAAACAGCATAGTTCAGTACAGTCTGTTCTACGTATTAAATTTTTTTGCCTTGCCACGATCGACTGGACTTATAGTCGCGATCGACCTGTCGATCGGTTGACCCTTCCGGATCCACGGTAATTATTTTTTTAGTATAAATAAATATATTATTTATCATTTAAAAAATAGGCTACTTTAAAATAACTCGAAAAAAAGCAGATATTAAAATGCGGTTTTTGTGCATATATGTTTTTTGCCTCTTTTAAATCTATCATAAAAAATCATATGAATTTGAATTTGTTAGAGATTTTGCTTATGTTATCACAATTGTACCCAATACTAGCTAAATTTGAAGAAAAACGTAGGTCTTTTATATTACCGTTACGGTTGTACCATCTTGCGGTAGTTAAAAAAACTTAAAAATCATTTCCAGCTATTTATCCGGATCATATTTAACATAAATATTTTTTCCCAATGCTGCGTGATAAATAGTTTTCGACATACAGCCGGCGTTATTTCTTATTTAGACACCCGGTAGATTCATAACACACAAATTAAAAGTACTTTACCTAAAAAATATTTAAGCCAAGTTTGGTTTAATTTAATAACACATTATCTTGTAATCGTTGAACATGAAACTAAAGTGACCACAGATAAACACACAGAGAGTTTTGCTTTTCGATTTTAAAATGTATTGCATATATGGTCGAAAAACAAAACTTAAAAATAGAAGAATAAAATTGGAATAATTTTTATTCCTTAATACTTTTTTGCCATATTTGCAATCCTTTGTTTAATGGTTTTTGTGTATATCTTTGATTTACATATATGTTTGGCAAAGTTTGCAAAATGGCTCTGAACATAGTGGAAACACGCGATATCTGGCGATATCTGGCGGCTTAAGGCAAGCGAGAAGAAATGTGACGAAACAACTACTCTACTCCAAAAGCAAGAACCCGCGTAGAGCGCAATGTTCGTTGCCGTGTTTTGAACTTTCGGCCAAATTTATGTAAAAATTAAAGATACACAAGTTAAAGAATTAAATTTATTAATCCGTTCTCTAAATTTATATCCGACAATTACAGTAAAGGCGCTGAGCCGATCAAAATATCACTGCAAAATCTTTAAACTGCACTAATGAAGAGACTTACCGGACAGCGTCTGCTCTTAGCTCATTTAAACAATGTACAATTATTATTTTCCGAAAAATCATCTTTCAAACTTAGAGAGGACAAAAATATGAATTTGTCAAAAAATTGTTAATTTTAGCGGTATTTATAACTACTGTTCTCTGCGAAAAATGCGCCGATAGGCATTGATAGATGACCATTTTTTTGTTTTTTTTCCTTACAATAGTCTTACAGTATTGCGGTTGAATCACAATTAAATTAACATTTTTAATTTAAAAAGAAAAAATGGCTATGTTTATAGATTTTTCCATTTAGAAAACAGGGAAAAGCTAACTTTTATAGATATTCTGTTTTTGGTGTTCAATTTACCTTTTTTTAAAGATATGGTTTGCTGTTAAATTTAAGGTACTAAAAAGAATCTCTGTGAACTAAGTTAGCAGTAATTGCCTTGCAGCATTACCAACACATTAAAGTAGCTGTATAATTTAAATAAAACATCTTTGTGTCCAACAAAAAATCCACCAAGGGTTAATGCCTTAGTGATAACGTACCGTGAGTAACAGGGGACTTAAAGATTCGGAGAAGGAACAGGGAAAAGGAAAACGTCTGCAGACAGCGTAGACATTCTTGGCACAAGGAAACAAATGAAAGTGGGATGTTTGAGTTCCTATAGTCCCTATGACTGTAAAGGAAAGCATAGGAGTGGCACTTCGTGTCGCTCTATTAGGAGCTGCAGTCGTTAAAATACCCATAAAAGAGCGACAAGTTCCCTACAGCTCGTCGATGAGCAAGAGCGGAAAATTTTGTAAGAATGGGGTCATTAATAAGAATTATTAAGAAAGATAAGAGTTGTGGAAGACACCATTCCTCAGACAGAAAACAGGATTCCAAAGAAGATTTGATTTGGAGTAGATATAAAATGTACAGAATAGAAGGAAATAAATAATATTTGGCACAAAAATGGAATCCGATCTTTTTTAAAGCTCCTGTGGTTAGGAATATTATAATGTGTTTATGCCAATTAAGGCCATTCACAGAAATAACGCCCCAAAAGTTAAATGATTTTTCGTTCTAGTTAGTAAGTTAGATTGACGGACTTTTTTTGAGATAAAACATATTTGCGTTGGACAAGTTTGTTTATGCCCCAATCCAATATTAATTTAAGTTCTGTGAAAAAGATGTTTGTATTACCATCGCTTCTTTTTCAAATTAGACTTGGAGACTGGCTGAAAAAACTACAAATTAGAGCGAAAAGTATTATTATCAACAAAACTATACATATGACTGATGGTGGACAAGGATCGTTGATGTGAAAAATAATAGAGTTGGTGCTAGAACTGAGCTATGGGGTAATCCAGCATGAACTTGTTAAAAGCTAGAAGACTGATCCTCTACAATAACTTATACAATTCGGTTAGAAAAAAAAAACGGGAGAGCCAAGAACAAAGTTCGGCTTAAATCTATGGCCAAAACTTAATCTTTATCCTTAAAGTATATTTGTAGTTACTTTTAGATTGATTTTAAATATAAATAAACTTTTTGCCTAAATTACTATTATTATGTATTAATATTATGATATAAATAACCATAAAGATATTATATATTAGACAATATTAAAAATATTTTTTTGAATTTCCAATTTATTTTCTACTCAGTTTAAAATTTGGCATTACTTTTAAAAAGTTTTATAATCTAAAATTATTTATACATTACTAGTCAAATGGGTATTTCGTTTCTTTAAGTAAAAGGTATAATCCCGGTCTTTAAGTTTGGTACGGAAAATTTTATAAAAGAAATAAAATCTAATAAGTTTTCGGTTTCTTATAAAGAAATACAATTTAAACATCAGTTTAGAAAAGAAATGGAAACAGTATAAAAAGAATTTACGTTTTTCAATTTAGGTCACCGAGATAATTGGATATATACACACTTCTTAAAGCTAAATGGACTAACGCTTTGTAATTGAAAAATCAGCAAATTTTAAAAGATTTGTATACCAGTATGTTGAAGAATAGTTATAGATTTTTTTTTAATCTTAATAATTTAAAAATGAAAGGGTTACCGATAGAAGGTAGAAAATCACTATTTAGAAAATATATTAAAATAGTTGCAACCTATTTAAATTTGGTAAATTTCTCGGTTACTCGGGACAATTTTAGCAGATTCAACCCTAAAATTAATCAAGACATTTTCCTAATACTATTTTAAACTATTATATATTCTTTTTAGGTCAAATAAGCTATTTGTAAAATTTCTTTTTCTACTCCTATATTAGTAAGAACCTAATTACACACCGTCTACTTTATTAGTAAATCTCTAATTGCAACACTATACTGTAAGAAGCCAAACTGTGGTAAGGCAGTTACGTAATATATATATTACGTAACAGTTCCACAATCGCATTAGCCGCGAGCCCCAAAATCTTGAAAACTTTCAATAGATTTTACGTAAAGCTGGCTAGAAACAAATAGCATCGCCTTGACAACGCAAATGTTTGTATTATTATTTGTATTGTTACTTAAAGTTTACATAATCTTCTGCTTTTATTTATAAAAAAAACTAAGCATAAAGCCGTAGAAAAAGTATAGTACACAACTCGAGTTGTAATTACGGTACTCGCTCACGCTTGTACCGTAGTTTTCGAAATCGTGTGTAATGGGCTTCTTACCACTCTCGGTATGTAATATACTATTAACCTATCGGCTTTTGTTCAAAAACCAAATGTATTTTAAAATACATTTAAAGATTTCTACTTACTTATAGGTTTAATATATTTTAGTAAAAACTTTCAAGTTATTACTATTACATTTTATAACAGAAATGTAAATAGAATTTAATGAGCTTTCGGTTTTCTACCAAGAAAAATAAAGGAAATATGGGTTAAAAGAGAAAATTAATGGTACGAACGCAATTTGGGTTCTTTAGATCTGGGTTATAAATTATATGAATTTAGACTTTAAAGTTGACTTTACAGAAATAACCAGACTAAAAAATGACAAAAAAGAAAATAAAAGAGGCCCAAGAAAAGACTACCTACAACAAGCAACACTATCGTAAAATTATGTTTATTATATGTTACATTTCAGAGAGTTTGCCAAGGCTAAAGGCCTAAGTACTAACGTATCGTGAGTGTCTTAAGGAAAGCAAGATGCAGTTTCTTAATTAAAAACTTAAAGATTTGAAGGTTTAAAAGGAAAAAAGGGCCTATGCATGCGGTTGGTTCCACATTCCAAACATTCTAAAGTCCTCAAAAGTAAGGTTTACAAGATGTTTGTTTTGAGATCGCAAATTTTGTACTAAACTCAATTTTAATCAAAAGATGGTTAAGTATAACTTTCGGTTCTGTGTGTTAACGACCTTTTTAGGAGACCCGAATAAAATTATTATATTTATAGACTTTAGACCAACTTAACTAAATTCACTAAAAACATTGGTTAAAACGAGGTCTCAAGTTTGCCTGAATATGTAAACTACGAAAGTATAATTCACGGATTTTTTAAAAATATTTTAAATGAATAGTTCCAGTAAAAACAATAAAACACCCTCTTTTTAAAAATCTGTATGTATTTTTAAATAAAGCTAAGACCAGTCGTTTTTTTATTTTTACAAATATTGAAAACATTTTATTTCGTACAGACTGCTTCGGGGCATCCGTCTACATTATTTTTTTTAACGAAATACGCCAACTTTTACCTCATCTATTAATTTAACTTAAAGTTTAGAATATGTTTTACATAACATATCCTATTTTGATATTCAGCTGTTTTCAAGGTATCACAATCTAAATAATTATGATGGTCATTTTCATAAGATTGATTAATATGAAAGAAAATTAAATAACAAAGATTTCTGCCATCAGTTAGAAATATTTAACTCTTTATTTCATATGAGAGTATCAAATGTGGCAATAATGGACATGGACAAGTTTTAATTTTAGGAATCGATATTATGGTTTTAAAAATCTTGGAGTTTTTCCATTCGTGTGTCTTCCAAATTTAACTTAATTTGCGACAAAAATAATTTGGAATAACATAATTGGCTATCCCGGCAAAATAGCTGCATAATATATAGACTGTACATAGCCCTATCGGAACAGCCCTTGTAGTCCAAGAAAATAGGTCGTGAAATACGAATTTGAGGTTAAAACTTGAATTTTTGATATAAGTTACTTTGAAAAATCTAAAAACGAACTGTAATTTTTTTTGAATTCACCCCCGGGAAGGGATGACAAAAAATTTAAAAAGTGTGTTTTTTTAAATTTTAAGGAAACGGTAGGCCTAGAAAAAATGTTTTAAATAAAAGTTGTAGAACGTAAAATTCTACATAAAAATGATTCTATAACTTTTTTTCCTAAAATTAAAATTACCTGAGATGGGGTAGCTAGAAGCTAGGGGATGATAACAGCAACTTTAAAAAATCATAAATTATTGGAAGTTTGAAAAACTCATAGTTTTTTTTTTTAATTATTTATGTATTTACCAACTTTAATTCTAAAGTTTTTTTTTTCTCTAGAATTAAAGTTGTAAATTATATAAATATTTAAAAAAACTGAGTTTTTTAATTTTCCAATAATTTAGGATTTTTTAAAGTTGCTGTTATCATCCCCTAGCTTCTAGCTACCCTATCTCAGTTAATTTCAATTTAAGGAAAAAAGGTTAAATTATCATTTTTATGTTGAATTTTACGTTCTACAACTTTTTTTTAAGCTTTTTTTCTAGTTACCGTTTTTTCAAAATTTCAAAAAAACACTTTTTAATTTTTTTCACCTTCTCGGGGGTGAATTCAAAAAAAAATACAGTTTGTTTTTAGATTCTTCAAAGTAACTTATATCAAAAATTCAACCTTTAACCTCAAATTCGTATTTCACGACCTATTTTCTTGGACTATTGTACAAAACAACCCAGTCAAAATAGCCCGAATACTAAATAGTCCTAAACGAGAACTTACCAAAACTAACATAAAAACTCTCGTCCGTCAAATGAGAACCTAGGAAATAGGTAGATACGGGTCCTTTGACCTTAATAATTTAATATAAAATTATTTAGTAGGAATCTGTCATAATCTTACATTGCAATTAAGAAATAATGTTGTAATACTGTGTGCTTCATAATTATCTAAAAAGCGTTTGTAATATGTAATAAAAGCAGTGACCAACACACAAAGAAGACATTAATTTTAGTTTTTGGTTTTTTTTTTCGCAGTCATTATAAGATGTGCTAAAATGTATTTGGGCTATTTAGTGGGGGTATTTTGAGGGGTCAATTGCAAGGTCCATGAAATTTCCAAAGCCCTATGTAGTAACAAAATAGCGACAAGGACAAAGGAAACTTATGAAATAATATTTTTCAACTTATAAATATATAAAATAGTTTTGTAAAATTTCGTATTATTTTAAATATATTGGGAGTATTGAGGTGCGCACAAATACAGCACAATTTAACCAATTCTGCAAGAGTAATATAATCGTTAACATTTCAATATTTAGAATAAAAATTTCAACACCTGGTACATGTTCATAATTTGTAATTAAGAATAAAAATATTTATGTTAATTAAATATTTATGCTTGTGTCAGACAATTTCTAAAACGCGACAAGATAACATATTTCTTGGTTATTTTTTATCTCGGTATAAATTGCCCCTTGTACGAATATCTCCATATTTATATTGAATCACCATCGTGCCCTAGATCGCAAAGATGTAAATTGAATTTATTTCATTTCAAAATTTTGTATAAATGGATTATCGCAGTAAAAGTCTAAACAATAATTTTATAATTATTGTTGTTTCATATTACCCTATTTAAATCTATAAAATAATAAGATCAACGCGAAGTATTTTTTTAATATTAGGATGGTCCACAAAGCCTTAAAGCATAAGCTCTAACCTGCCGTGGATATCTTAGGATAGATGAGATGCTCATATTAGAACGAACAGAGTGGAAAGTTCGTGGCCTCTCCAGATGGCCTGTAAAGTAATGCACAATGTTTTTTCAATGTAAGCTGAGCTATTCTTTGCAATGAAAGCCGTTAAAAATACTTTCAATTTAGCGACATATCCCCTACAGCTTTTTAAATGCTAAGAGTAGAAAGAGACAGTTTTCCAAAGAAGGTCTGATGTGGAATACCTACAGAGTATATAGATTTTGCGGTAAAGGTTTTGTGTCAATTAAATGCTGGAAAAGATCTTTATCGGACGAACAGTTGTACCGACGGGTTTATATTGTTGTATAAAGTTGTAATGTAAATAGAAGCGCTTGTATCCTTATACGTCTTTGATTTGAATATAATATCCATTATTAACTGATTTGCGAAAATACCCTGATTAAAAAATACAGCATTTTTTTTACTGCTATTCTATTATAAGATTATTCTCCATTTAAAATGTACATAAATTTAAACTTAAAGAATATTTTATATAATATATTTTTGTTCTTTTGCTTGAATTATGCAAATCATTCCTTTGCCTAAAATTTTTGAATGTTCGTCTGCGATTAAAGGGATTTCGTATTATTAAAAATTATTCAAGCCTGGTCATTCAATAAGATTTTTTTCCTTTTATTTGATAATTCTTCTTTAAGAGCCGATTAATTCATTAAATAAGAAAAAATTATAAAAATATTTTTTTACTGAATGTTGAAATGGCTTTACTTTTTGTCAAAATATCAAAAAAATGTATAGGGATAAGTTGTTAAGAATTTAATTTTATGGCTATGTGTAAAATTTTGAGCCATTTGGATAAAAACAAAAATTTGGACATTTTCTTCCATAAAAATATTTTTGTTTGAAAATTGACACTTTTGTAGAGCATATAATTCTTAAAAAATCCCGTTTTTGGGTGAGACGATAACATAAAATACTGCTGAGTTATAGAAATTTAAAAAAGGATTAAAGTTTACGTGTATTTTAAATGGAAAATCTTCACACGCTTTGGAAGAGTACTTAATATTAATATTAAGGGCTGAAACTTTTAGGGAATTTTTTTGGCGGTATTTCCAACAAAATTTTACGATGGGACCAGAAAAAAATCGCAAAAAAATCACCCCTGGCTTGCCCTACACATAATAATAGCACAAAATGTTTTCATAAACATGACCTGAGAAATGAGTAAAAGAATTCTAATTATAATTTTCGAGTGTCATACTAATATTATCGCAGATTTTTTTAAGTTCGTGTAACATTAATTAACAAGAAATTATAATCTAACTGAGCTATGTGCAAGCAAACGATATTATCTATTTTAGGAAACGTGATAAATTGATGCAAAATTGAGCTTAAATGTCATCGTATCTGATCTCTCATATGGGTAAGTTATTGCCAAGAGTGGCACTGGACACATTTTTTATTGCTTTTAATTAATTGAATTTAAATTCATACCAAAAAAGCTAGTAGCTTTGTCCTCTTGCTCACCCATTACACACTTCTAAAAAAGTTTATTTATAGATAACTATTTGTTAGAAAGCTGAACTTAGTTAAGTTTTACATAATAAACCTATGTATTTGACTGCCACGTGTCTCGTAGAAATCTATGTAACAACTATAGGTAACAAACAACAAGGAAGAAACTTTAATAAGTTTCAAACAAGAAATACGACTGCAAAGAGAGAAGCAGTTTAATTTCACTAAACTTTTTCCCATTATAAATTTCCCGACTATATTGCTGAATATTTTGCTCAAATTTAAAGCTGCATCACGTACAAGAAAATTACATATAATGTAATGCATACAGAAATAAAGACGTGTTTACGTTGTCTAAAATTTTACAACTCCCGTTACAAAGTTTACGTCTTGCAAAATTCGACTGCAGTCTAGCGAAATGCGAAAACATGAAACTTCCTTCAGTTTAACTCTGACTTATTACAGTTGCCTAAATCCTGCAAATTCTGTCAAATATCTTTAAACTTAGGGTATATTGGCATAATATAAACCACAATATTTTTTTTATTTAAAAAACGAATTACTGCAAATTATTTAAAACAATAACAAATAATTAAAAAGATAAAGTGAGTGAGTGAAGTAAGTGAACTAAAATAAAGTTAAAAGTTTTACAAAGCTAAGGTTAGTACTGCCTTTTTCAGAATAATAATTAGATTTTAATACCTATGTATTATTTGTTTTAGGGAAAAATATTTTTATAAATGACCACCTTAAATACCTTTAATTTGTGTCTTATACCTAATACTATTTTTTACGCCTATTTTAATATAAGGTTCACAAAAGATGAGTAAATAAATAAAGTATTTTACCGTATGTACAGGTTTCTTAATTTTTATAATGAATTTACCTGTATTGTTATATTCTTTATTCAAAAGTCCTTCCTGTTTAACCTGTATACACTTTGGAATATATTTTATAGTTTAATTTATTTACCAAAACTTTTTTTCATTGTATTTTATATATTTAGCCAACTAATAGCTTGTTTTGTTTGCTATGTTTATTATATTTTTTCAAAACCTAAGTCACTTTTTCTGTTAGTTAAATTGTGTTTATTTTGGTTTAATTAGTTTCGCTAAAGTGAACTTTTGTAGCCTAAATATGAAAGTGAGGAGGGTGATAAAAATCACTGTACCTAGGCCTTAGTAGGCTCGTTGTGCGACCTCCTTACTCAGCGCGCTGCCCGTCCTACTGATTTAAAGTATGTGACAATATCGGAATCTCCTTAATGTTAATATTGGCAAAGTAAAGCCAATAGTTACCCAGCATAGATCTTCTTTTGGATGAAAGCGCAGGGCAATCACAAAGGATATGCTCCGCCGTCTGTTTACAACCTCTACACAGAGGTGTGTCATTTATACCCATTCTAAAGAGGTGTTTTCGCAGTTGATAATGTCCAGTAAGAGCGCCCGTAATTAGACGAAGGTTCGCCCTAGGCATTGCCAATTAATGTTTAGCTGGATGGTTCAGTAACTCCCTGGAAAAGTTACGGTTTACTGTTTTATCCCATCGTCTTGTAAACTGCTGATGAGAGTGTTTTTGATTAGATCCCCCATCGCAGACCCTGTCCGTCCTTCGAAAGGTTCGGATTCAAAAGGTTTGGTCCCGGCAGCCTTTCTGGCCAACAAGTCAGCAATGCTGTTGCTTTTGGAGTAAGCGTGTCCTTTGGTCCAGCAAAGGGTGATCACACTCCTGCTGGAAGCGTCCACAAGGGCACGGTGACATTATAGTACCAGACCCTAGGTGTAGCGTGGTCTCCTTAGGGCTAGTAGTGTCTGCCTGCAATCTGTTTGGATAAGCACGACTTTATCAGTGATGTGCCAACTGCTTTTTTCTTTTGCAGCTATGGTTATGCCTGTGAGCTCAGTTTGGAGCACACTTGCCAACTCACCCATAGCCCATTTGGTGTTTAAGTTGAGAGATCTAGAATAAATTCCATATCTCGTACCTTCTTTTGTTTTCAAACAGTCTGTGTAGATGTTAATCACACCTGCCACGTTTGTGTTCGATTCTCCTTTAATGTCAATTTTGGTGGGGTTGTTAAAAACAAAACAGAGTCCACTTTCGCCTGCAGTAGTGAAAGCGAACCTATCGCCTCACTTCACAAACGATGTCTCTGTGCACTAACTCCTACGTCGGGCATTATACCAACAGTGCGGAGGCGCAACATAGCCGTCAAAACAACCACCCTGACAAATATGTCAAGGATTGTAAAGTCTAGGATTACCTCCATGGCCCTAGTTAGTGTTGTTCTCATGGCTCCGGTGGTGTTGAGACAAGCCATTCTCTGTACTTGGTCTAGTTTTCGGATAAATGTCGTCTGCTGGGCTTTTGCACCCATACAACAGCACCGTAAGTTAGCATAGCTCTTATGATGGCCGTATAGAACCACAGGGTGACTCTAGGTGATAGTCCCCATGATCTGCCCGTGGTCCGGCGACACTGCTCATAAGCTTTTTGTGTAGCCATTTTTAATAGATGATTCTTTTAATTATTTAGGTCAATACTGTAAAAGACTCTAAATAATCATTTAAAAATCAAAAATTACTTATATTAAGCAGTTTTGGTATAAAAAACTACATATAATATATGGTACTGCATTGTCAAGTCGGTCATTTAGCTATAAATATTTTTTGAATAAAAACTAATCTGAATGTATGCGTCTTGATAAATATTTAAACCAATAGTCCAAAGAAGCTACAGTTCTGGTAAAACATATGTCATATTTTATAAATATATTGGAATATAAATTAAAAGTCTTTTATTATATTCTTGTAATTATACAGTTTAAGTAACAATCAAACAAAATGTACAAGTTTAATATAAAAGTATCGCCTGGTAGTATTATTCAGTCTTTGTATTAATTCATTCACTTTCGAGGTTTTGCACCACTGCACTGGGGCTGAATGTCTTCATATCACCGCATCAAATAAGTTCGCGGCATTTGCTGCCAAGTTAAATTAAATAATTCTCCAAAAAATTTTACGAATTTTAGCAGTTCCGTATGCTTCTGTTCCACTTTTTACCACAAAAATGTTATTTAATTTTAGAGATTGGCGGTTGAATTTCTGGGCAAAGTTCCAGTGTTCTGAAAGAACTCTTTTTGTCGGTTGTTGCTAAAACCATCATTTCCTTTTCGTTAAAATTTTATAATCAAATAAAAATCAGTAAAAGCACAGGTATAAAGCTTTTGTAATTTCTTCATAATTTTCGTTATAATGATTTTTTTGTAAATGGTGAAAACGCGTTAGATTCTTCTTTATTAAATTTATTTTAGGTGCTAGAAATATTGAATTTTATAAAGTATATATTTATAAATTTATGGAGTGTGCAAGAAAGGTAAACACCCATTTATAAACAGTATATTTTATTATTATTATCTTACATGTCTAGCAGATAGAAGCTAATAAAGTTGGTATTTTATCCAAATGGGATAACCAATTTATAGAATTAAGTTTTTTATGTGTTTAAGTCCCTCTTTTTTATACAGTCTTCGATACGCCGAGCATTATTTAGTAACCTAGGATGACCCACACAAGTTGACAGAACAGACATCAAGCGGTTAATGTTGTGTTAATAGGCTATTTGCCACCATTGAAAATAAGCTTTAAATTGTGGTCTCCCATCAGATAAATATAAAGAAGCATATTTTTCTATAATATAAAGTAAAATATGCTATTTATTGCAAAATATAGGTATTAAAATTTAAATATTTTTGAAATAATTCAGCGACTGGAACGCCTGTGAGTGGGTTACAACTTTGGTGACGTCACTTGCAAGTAAATAAATGTCACAAGCTTTGTGTTGTTTTTTCAGGTGTTATTTTCGATTTTAACTATCTAAATAACTGTTTCAACCAATTTAAAAAAAAACATATTTTAAGTAACATAATTACCCGTTTAAAATGGAATAAATTTTGTGCGGCCGATAAAGAAACCTACCTGAGTTAGACCATTTATATTGTGCTTTTTTAAAAAGCTGATTCTATGCTGCAGAACTCAAAAATGTTAAACCAGCTGCGTAAGTAGGTCCCTAAAAAAATTATTTATTTACGTGTTCATATTCCGTATTTCTCAAAATCTTATTGTAGGTTATGTTTATGGAGTTAGAAATAAAGAACTACCATCTTTATGGGAAAATAAAAAAAGTGCCAACTGTAAGCAGTAAATAAACACAGAGATGGCGATCCTTATCTCTCTAAACCATAGTTATGTTTCCCAAGAAATTTATGGTATGCTTAAAGTGTTTATAAGTTATCTAAAGGCGATTTTTGTTGTATATAAATCGGTAGGTATTTAAACAGGATATTTGAATACTTACATTAAAGTGATTTTCACACATAAAAACATTTGAATGCGATACAAAGCTGTTCGGATCTCTTCGAGCTAATTGTAACCACTTTGGATTTGTTGGGAGAGAAGTATTGGTACATTGTGACACTACAACCATTTATATCCATTTTAGCCTATAAATTGAAAATTATTAACAAAATTCACTGTAGTTGTACTCGTTAGCTTGTTTACTTGCATATGACGTCACGAAACATATGTCGACCCTTTTCAGAGACGCGTTTTTAGCGCGAATTTTATAATTTAAACTTTAACATTAAGTTTTATTGAAAATACAGCAGATTTCCCAGAAATATAAAATGTATTGTGTTTGTTAGATACCAAAGAATAATTTAAAACGATTTTTCAAAATCAGTCAAATAGCCTATTACGTCTACGGTTACTCCGGCCACATGTGGTCTGGTGTTTTGTTTAAAAAAATACATTTTTGACTTTTAATAAAGTTACATTTTATATTTCCGATGAGAAAATTCCTACATTTACTCATGAGCCATCTTAAACCAAAGAAGCTCATTCAGCAGCACTTGGTGACAAAAAAAATTAAAAATTCTTTAATTATTTCCTTCTATTTATAAACCTTAGAAACACCATTTTTTATTTTTTTACTTTTAGTTACCAAGTATTAAGAACAAAGGGTTTGGTTTTTGGTTTTTTTTCAGGGTAAATGAGTTTAAAAACTCTTTTTAAATTTAAATTAAAATTTAAGGGGTTTTAAAAACAAATTTCCCACTGTGCATCGCCTTCTTACCATTTTTAAATCATTATAAGATTTATCATTAAAGATCACCTGGTTTCATTACTGATTCCATAGATGTCTGACTCTGCACCTTCGCAGTCGGTTACGTCGCTGCTTAAGAGTCAAGAAACGGTAAAAAAAAAACAAAACTTCTTTTTGGCAATACACTATCCGCATCTTAAATATCGATTAGTTATTCTTCCAATTTCCCTTAACACACGTGCCTCACGTAAGCCCACAATTTGCCCTCTGTCAACATTTCAAAGTCACTAAGCTGACGAATATGACCAAGTCTTCGCAATCAAGACATGTTGTCTGTTAAACAAAAAGCAAAAATTTTTATAATTTTAAACATTTCCAAAAATAGTAAAAAAACTGGCAAGATAAGCCGTAAATAAGCCTAAAAATTAAAGCATTTATTTTGGACCAAAGTAAAAACGCATGAAAATGTTACTTAAAAATATTATAAATTTTATTTGTTTATCTTTCTTTGTCACTTTAAACAAGTTTTTGTAAGGTAACCATGTAACATATTTACTTTTGCACAGCATAACTAACAGGCAGCACGATCTCTCCTTGGCGGCGACTTTGATATTTTTAAGCTCAAAATACGAAAGAAACAATTACAATTCAGATAAAGGAGACAGATTATATCTCAGCAAAACGTTAACTGAACTTGCGCCAGAAAAATGACCGTACTTACCTGCCAATTCATAAAATCGTGCTGCTTTTTGTTAGTTATGCTGTGATACCAGTGTGTACCGGTATGTTGTGGTACCTAGCAGAAATTTGATATTTGTTTATTTCCTTTTTATATTGGCGTCTTTACTCTGAATCATATTGTAGGAGCGTAAGTAAGGACTTTAAAGCAGGCAACTGCAAATAATGATAGTTATCAGGCCTGAAGAGGTTCCAATTTTACAGGTTGATTAAAAAGTATAGCATTAACGGTATTTTATAGGTTTCTGGTAAACGGTGCCTGCTCTGCAGAGTTAAGAAACATTAGGTGTGGTAGGTAGTTGAATGAGTAAAAAAACAACTAACACTACGTGCTGTGATGAAGGGTTCAGATTTCGGGTAGGTTTCATTAAGATTACAATACCCAGGCATTAAAGGAATAGTATTTTAGAGCTGGTAGTTATTTCTATATAACATCCAAGGTGGCACTTTCACGTTATTTAAAAGGTGTAGTGAAATGTGACGTCTTCATGTTTTTATATCTGATATTTACTGTAACCAGCACTTAGGCTTCAGAATAAAATACTGTCCTAAATATAAAAAAGATACCCAGACTTTAAAGCGAAGTAATTAATAAATAGTATAAACATGAAACGTAGCCTGGTACCCATGTTTCATACGAGCCTTTGTGCACTGTTCTGTAAACAAATGTCTTGAATAATTTTATCTTTAAATTCTAGAGATATATTCTCTGTAAATAATTTGATGTAATAAAACGGTAAAAGTGCACAAAGTATACTTTATCCTTGTCAAAGCAAAAAAAGCTATGAAATAGAGATTCATTCAGTCTCCAAGTCAACATGCTGTAAGTAACAAAACATCGGCAATAAAACTTTTTCATTTTGCTCACAAAAACTAGCAAATCCAAAAACATACGGTGGCCTTTTCAACTTTTAAGACGTTGAAATAGCCCGAGCGGTCGGTTCTTGTTAGTTTTGACCAAATATACAACGATAAAGTTTCCAACAGTTTACTAAGTTAACTTTCGTTGGCTTTCTCCGCGCGCAATAATTTAAAGGGCATCCCCTCATTAAAGACGCTGTGCTTGCACAATAAACAACCCGAATTAAAAGTTGTAAAAAGACCAGCATGTTAGAAATAAATATCTATACAGCATGATCATTAAAGATTAGACAATATAGAAATAGTAACTCACATTACAACGGTGGAAAGTGCCACTTTCCCTCCAAGGATTATTAATTCTATAAAATGTATATGCACTTTTTTGCATTATTTTTTAAATTAAATTTTTTATAATATATATTTTTTAAAATTTTTGGAGTCATTTTGGTGTTTATCAAACAAAAAAAAATGCTTAGATTTAATATATTATTCCAAAACTATGAATATTACAGTTTGAGATATTATTATTAATGTTTTCATTCTTTAGAATAGCGAAACCCCTTTAATATCGTCAACTTATATTCCCTATTGGCAATTAAAGAAAAACTTATTTTCAGTTTCTAAAAAAAATACTTTTTTTTTTAATTTTAGTAAATATAAACTATTTAAAAATGATTTGTTTATACAAACAAGTACGTAGGGCGTCTAAAATTTTCGTAACAACATATTTAAAAAAATGTGAAAAATATTAAACAAATAAAATCCAAGCATTGACTAAATATTTCCAGTACAATATCCATGGTCGCCAAATTGTTGGTTTTGTCCCGTCCAGGAAACTAACATGCATAGATTATTTTTATTTCGTCTAAAATTATTTGTGAAATCAGACTTTTGCTGCTAAAATAAAAGCCAATACTTTAAAAAATAATTTAGAGAATTACGAGCCTTAAGCTCCTAAAAATATTTTCTCACAGACAACTTCTTTCTTAATATCTTACTTTGTTATGGATTTGTTGTCAAAACTTAACATTTTCAGTTGACAGAGCACACCCCAAATCATAGAAAGGTTATGTACAAGCAAAATTGTTATGCACAACTACAATTTTTTTAAAAACAAGGGCAAAAATGTTTTAAACAATCTTCCAAAGCACCGGCATCACATCACACAAGACAACTTTAGGATAGTTGCAGTTAATGGGGAAACGTAAATCGGTTCGCCTCCGCGCCATAAGTAGTTGTCGACAAACTCTGCTATTGGCTAAATAAAGACTGAAACCCAATAGGTGCAAATTATTATATCTAAAATCATAGAAAAAAAAGTTTTTATTTACTTTTTCACTAGAATCGCCTTAACTAATTGTCAATAGGTTAAATTATTTAAAAATAAATTATTATCTAAAAACAATATTATCTGTTCACAACTTTATCAAATCTTACTTTTACAAAAAAATATGTAAAAAAGTTTACAAATTTTACTCAGAGAAATTTGCAAAAATTCGTTTTAAATCAGCAAGAAATATATTTGACTCTTATTTCAAAACCGAAACGCCTTACGGAGTTTATGAAGCGCGAACTTGTCGACGTTACGTCACAATTGAGAACGTTTTTTATCACTAGAAAGTAAGAAAAGTTAAAATCAGAAATAAAAGTCATATTTAGTTAGTTAGTTAAATTATAGCCAAATCATAAAAAACTTGGCGTAGCAATTTGGATTGTCTGGACCTTTTTTACAAGTCATTTTTTATGCTATATTTTTAATAATTTTGGTTGTATACAAAATAATAATAATAAAGTAAGTGTTACTTTTAATTGCTCAAGGTTGTTATGAACAAGGTAATATGAAATCTTAATGAAATGTCGTTTAATTTATGTCAAAACATTACAAAATTTACTTTATATTGGATGGATCTCGCTAAACTTAGAAGTTATATCGATGCAATAACGTGTATCGAAATAAATGAATGTTTTAAAGTAATTTTCGAGTTGTCGATTCTAACTATATGTGGATATAATTTCAAAAATTTAAAGTAAGTTATATGTATATATATATATATATATATATATATATATATATATATATATATATATATATATATATATATATATATATATATATATATATATATATATATATACCGCTGTCGCATTGAATCTAAAACAAAAATTTAAAATCTCAGTAAATTTTAGAAATTTCTTTGCTCTAAAAATTTCGAAAATTTATTTTGTTATAAAACGCCATAAAGCTATCAAAATTTCCAAAGTTTTTTTAAAGAAAAAGTTTCCTAAAATTTAGTTAAAATTTTTTTGTTTTAGTTTCATCTTGGTCGACTTTAAGCACCAAAATGTATATTAATATTTTTGATTTTTGGGTTTTTTTGGGGGGTTTTTTCTTTTTCCTTGCAGGCGATCTGCAAGTTCATAGGGTTTAACAGGGCTGAACAGGGTCAGTTCGTTATACCCCGGGACCTAAACCGAAGAGGTCCCATTTTCCAAAAATTAGAAAGGCGAGTATCCCAAAGAAAACAAACTGTACGTAACTCATGCCCCTTAAATTTTTATGAATAAATTCTAAATCGCCCTGTTTAAACAAAACCTCATCTCAATGATAACTAGATAAAAACAAATTTTAATTTTAAATCGAACCTTTTTACCGTATTGCGGCATAAACCCATAATAGGTCCTGATTTTATTCTCCAACAGGGAAGCAGAAATCCGATACGAAGGATTACTTTTTATCCACTTGATGTGTTTTTTTGCGTCAGTCTGCGATAAGGGCCATTGAGGATAGAGGCACAACATAAGTCCCTCTAAGTAGTAAAGGGATAGAAGGGCCACTGCAAAGATTATTGCCGTTCCCTTCCTATGTTTTTTATTTTGCGGAAGTGCCTACTTAACCCACTTTTTACAACATTATTTACTTTTATTATATTTTTATTTTTTTTATTGTTTAATAGTGTGGTTCCTATCGATATAAAAATTTTACGGGTCATGTTATATTTAATAAAATTTTTGAACTTGCTGGTTTACCTTAAAAGACATTACTCCAGAACTTTCTCAGAATTTTGAAGATGAAAATGCTCCATTTAATTTAGGTTTGTAATTTCGTAAATAATTTTGCAAATATCCATTGCTTTTCCTTTAAGACAGTTCAAAATTTATTTTTATTTCATTTTAGTATGGGGTTTTTTAAAAAGGACTGCTTTTGAACATGCAGAAGGTAGTGAGGAATAGCCATCCGAGAGACAGCGGCAGCGGCACCAAAATAAGGATATACCCAGAGCTGTCGGTAATTAAATTAAAATAATTAAAAAATCGTATTTAATTACTTTTCTGTAAATAAATAACTTTAATTCAATTACTTTTCGGAAAAGGTAATTGTATTTCAATTATCAATTAATAGGATAATGTAATTGTAATTGGTAATTAATTTTCACGAATACTAAGTAATTCAATTACTTAAAAAGTAATTCAATTTCTTATAAAGCAATTGAATAATAATTCAATTACCTAATAAATAATTAAATTACTACAAAAAATTTAATTACCTTTTGTTCATGAAAAAACTGCCGGAATTTTGGCTAGCCAGAAAGAGCTCCGAGAGACAGCGGCAGCGGCACCAAAATAAGGATATACACAGAGCTGTCGGTAATTAAATTAAAATAATTAAAAATTCGTATTTAATTACTTTTCAGTAAATAAATAACTTTAATTTAATTACTTTTCGGAAAAGGTAATTGTATTTCAATTATCAATTAATAGGATAATGTAATTGTAATTGGTAATTAATTTTCACGAATACTAAGTAATTCAATACTTAAAAAGTAATTCAATTTCTTTTGCAAAGCAATTGAATAATAATTCAATTGATCAATAAATAATTAAATTACTACGAAAAATTTAATTACCTTTTGTTCATGAAAAAACTGTTGAATTTTAATAGCCAGAAAGAGCTCGAGGAGACAGCGGCAGCGGCAAATCAAAAATATATTATACCCAGAGCTGTGCTCGTATCAAATTAAAATAATTAAAAATTCGTATTTAATTACTTTTCTAAAATAAATAACTTTAATTCAATTACTTTTCGGAAAAGGTAATTGTATTTCAATTATCAATTAATAGTGGATAATGTAATGTAAATTTATAATTAGCTTTTCACGAATACTAAGTAATTCAATTAATAAAAGCACCACTTATAAAGCAATTAATAATAATCATAATTACCTAATAACAATTTAAATTACTACGAAAAATTTAATTACCTTTGTTCATGAAAAACTGTCAATCTTTATTAATAGAAAGAGCTCAGAGAGACAGCGGCAGCGGCACCAAAATAAGGATATACCCAGAGCTGTCGGTAATTAAATTAAAATAATTAAAAATTCGTATTTAATTACTTTTCTGTAAATAAATAACTTTAATTCAATTACTTTTCGGAAAAAGGTACTGTATTTCAATTATCATCTAATAGATATCGTAACGGTAATTGTAATTATTTTTCCGAATAATAAGTAAGAATTCATTTATTACAAAAAGTAATCTTCAATTTTTAAAGTAATTGAATAATATCTAATTATTCAATAAATAATTAAATAAACATGAAAAATTTAATTATTTTGTTCAAGAAAATCAAATGGAATTTTATTAAGAAAACAATTCGAGAGAAGAAGCAGCGGCACAAAAATAAGCAGATGACAAATTTATGAGTTGCCTGTAATAAATTGGGTAATTAAAGAATCAGCATTTTTAATTACTTTTCTGTAAATAAATAACTTTAATTCAATTACTTTTCGGAAAAGGTAATTGTATTTCAATTATCAATTAATAGGATAATGTAATTGTAATTGGTAATTAATTTTCACGAATACTAAGTAATTCAATTACTTAAAAAGTAATTCAATTTCTTATAAAAGCAATTAATAAATAATTCAATTAATTATGAAATTAATTCTAAATTATTAATGAAAAATTTAATTGCCTTTTGTTCATGAAAAAACTGCCGGAATTTTGGCTAGCCAGAAAGAGCTCCGAGAGACAGCGGCAGCGGCACCAAAATAAGGATATACCCAGAGCTGTCTGTAATTAAATTAAAATAATTAAAGAATCGTATTTAATTACTTTTCTGTAAATAAATAACTTTAATTCAATTACTTTTCGGAAAAGGTAAAATTGTATTTCAATTATCAATTTAATAAATAATGTAATTGTAATTGGAGTAAATTAATTACGAATGTATTAAGTAATTCAATTACTAAAAAGTAATTCAATTTACAAAGCAATTGAATAATAATAATTATTTCCAAATAAATAATTAAATTACTACGAAAAATTTAATTACCTTTGTTCATGAAAAAACTGCCGGAATTTTGGCTAGCCAGAAAGAGCTCAGAGTATAATAAAGCAGTGGCAGCGGCACCAAAATAAGGATATACCCAGAGCTGTCGGTATCAAAAATTAAAATAATTAAAAATTCGCATTTAGAATACTTTCTGTAAATAAATAACTTTTTAATTCAATTACTTTTCGGAAAAGGTAATTGTATTTCAACAATAATTTAATATGATAATGTAATTGTAATTGGTAATTAATTTTCACGAATACTTATAATTGACCACTTAAAAAGCACTAATTTCTTATAAAGCAATTGAATAATAATTCAATTATTTCAATAAATAATTTCAAATTACTACGAAAATTATGACTACCTTTTGTTCATGAAAAAACTGCCGGAATTTTGGCTAGCCAGAAAGAGCTCAGAGAGACAGCAGCAGCAAGTACCAAAATAAGGATATACCCAGAGCTGTCGGTAATTAAATTAAAATAATTAAAAAATTCGTATTTAATTACTTTTCTGTAAATAAATAACTTTAATTCAATACCATTTTCTGAAAAGGTAATTGTATTTCAATTATCAGTTCAATAGGATAATGTAATTGTAATTGGTAATTAATTTTCACGAATACCAAGTAATAATTACTTAAAGTAATTCACTTTTATAAAGCAATTGAATAATAATTCAATTTATTTATTAAATAATTAAATTAGCTGTTTTGAAAATTTAATTACCTTTTGTTCATGAAAACCGGTTTCTAATTTTGGCTAGCCAGAAAGAGCTCCGAGAGACAGCGGCAGCGGCACCAAAATAAGGATATACCCAGAGCTGTCTGTAATTACAAATTAAAAATAATTAAAGAATCGTATTTAATTACTTTTCTGTAAATAATAACTTTAATCAATTATTTTCGAAAAAGGACGGTATTTCAATTATCAATTAATAGGATAATGTAATTGTAATTGGTAATTAATTTTCACGAATACTAAGTAATTCAATTACTTAAAAAGTAATTCAATTTCTTATAAAGCAATTGAATAATAATTCAATTACCTAATAAATAATTAAATTACTACGAAAAATTTAATTACCTTTTGTTCATGAAAAAACTGCCGGAATTTTGGCTAGCCAGAAAGAGCTCAGAGAGACAGCGGCAGCGGCACCAAAATAAGGATATACCCAGAGCTGTCGGTAATTAAATTAAAATAATTAAAAATTCGTATTTAATTACTTTTCTGTAAATAAATAACTTTAATTCAATTACTTTTCGGAAAAGGTAATTGTATTTGGATTATCAATTAATAGGATAATGTAATTGTAATTGGTAATTAATTTTCATGAATACTATGTAATTCAATTACTTAAAAAGTAATTCAATTTCTTATAAAGCAATTGAATAATAATTCAATTACCTAATAAATAATTAAATTACTACGAAAAATTTAATTACCTTTTGTTTATGAAAAAACTGCCGGAATTTTGGCTAGCCAGAAAGAGCTTCTTGAAACACGGCGGGCCGTTTTGAATCCGGCGAACGCCGCCTTCATGCTGATTTAGTATTTTCGATTGATTCTTACCGCCACCGTTCGTTTACCTATTTTTTTATTGTTTGTTTTCTTTTATTATCCAAACAAAGATTGGTGTTTTTTATTATTAAGCCGCGTTTACACCAAAGTCTTCCACTAAGTTTTCCACAAGTTGCGGCAATTTGTTCCTTTTTCATCAAAATACAGCAACTTTTTCTGTCTTCCACTTGTGGAGAGACTTCCACTAAATTTTGGTTTTCCGCGAAGTGTCGGTAAAGATCAAAGAAAGTTGACAACTAAAAGTGGAAGATTTGTTGCTGCGCGCTTTGCGCAAGCAACTTGTAGAACACTAATGGAGAACTGGAGAACTACTGCCTAAACCTTTCGCGCCAACTCTTTGGCAACAAGTTTTTCACTTGTTGCTCTTAAATTTGAGGAGAGCAACTTTTAGTTTTCTACAAAAATATTCCACTTGTTGCTTCAATTTAAGAAGAGAAACTTTTAGTTGACAACATTTAGTTTTCTACAAACAGTCTTTTGTCAACTTTTAGTTGTCAACTTTGGTGTAAACGCACCTTTATTACAGGTACTGATTTCTGGTGTGGTAGTTATTCAAATATTTCCAGAGTAATTTAGTTTCCAAATGTAATTGAAAGAATGAAGAGTAATGACATAACGATTATTCATTTACATTACGGTAATTTAATTATTAAAAGGGAATTGAATTAAATGTGCTAATTTTATTAGAATAATTGCTAAAATATTTAATTACTTTTAGTTTTAATTAATAATTAAATTACTTTTAACAAACATGCTAGTAATTGGTAATCGAAATTTATTACTACTTAGAATAGTAATTAGTATGGTAATTTTAATTAAATTACTTTTTAAAAGTAATTGCGACAGCTCTGCATATACCGAGTACCAAACAATTATGTAAAAAATGTAACCTTTTTATATATATCTCTACTAATAAACTATAAAGTAAGTAGTTTCTTATATAATTATAGCAGTGATATTAAATCCTTTTACCTTCCTTTTTAATGAAAGTACAGGAAGACCTAAGATCCAAGTACTCACTTGTAGTAGGTGTCATAAGTGTAGTTAGAGGCAGATTACTAATAGGGAGCTCAAAGATTTTGTAGAAAAAAAAACCTCCGCAGGCATTAGATTTCACCGTCTGGATAGGGACGAAAAAGCAAATACTGTAAAAAGTTCTTTCAGATGAACTGTAAAAGGAGACATGAGAGTGTTATTTCCTGCCCCTTAAAATTTAATTATACTTTATCTATGAGTCATCTAGCCATTATCCATAAAAATAAATTTAAACAAACTAAGATATCTAACAGTTTAAGATAAAAAAAATAATTCATTTAATGTGCCAAAAATGAATTTGTCAAGCACAAATGTGTATACAAACTATAGGACATTTCGAGCATTTGCTATAATAACATAAGGCATGAAGGTGTTTTCTATTTTTATAACTTTTTTTTTGCGTATTGCCGAGCAAAAAGCATATTTTTTTTAACGATTTTAACATTTTTCAGGGGTTTTACACTTCTAGTAGCATATTCAGCATTTCCATTAACACCTTAAATATAAGAAGTTCTCTTAAATTTTAAGGAATAGGTAGGTAGAAGATGAACATATAGTAGTTATAATCTTATTTTAATAAAATTTTGCGTATTTATTTTTAATCCAGTTAAAAATTCATTATTTGTTATCCTTATATAATACGGCCTATCTTTTCGATTTTTAAGAATATTTTTGAACCTATCCCATTAAAATTTTACGAATTTTTGCTTACATTTTCAATTTAACATTTTAAAGATCTTTTTTTACCAGGAAAAATGCACTGAGTGCGAAGAGTTGGACATATTCATGACTTTAATAACTTTAGAAAAGGGAGAGTTGTAGACTTACGGAAGACAGGTGTGTGATGTAGAGGAATTAAAAGAAGAATAACCGATCAGTCCGTGCCATTTTAAGTTACTTTCAGAAATGGATCCAAGTGGTTCGAAGGCACCAGACATAGACTGTCAAGATTGCCGACCAATACTCTTGGCTTTGGCGCTTACGGTTTGAAGAATACAAAAGGATAGTTGGGATGTATGTTTCGCCGAATAAGACGTTTTTGGCTTTTTTTACATCCCCATTAAATATTGCTATTGACTCTTAAGCATCGGATCAAACTGACTGCCAGTGATGAAAAGCCGACACTGTAGGATCGAAATGGAAGGAAAGATTTAGGTAATAATAAAGGCTACGTCAGTGCCGATATGGTAAACGACCCGACACTCTATTTGATATAAAGAAAGATATTTATCAAATCGTGGATGTAATGATATGGAGTGCAATCGAATATGGTAACAGGACATTTCTGGTCTACATTTTTTTAACAAGACAGCGCCAGGTCACATGTTGTCAGAGATTCTCCCTTTAAACTATATATCTCTTCTTTGAAATGTTTAAAAGGGAATGGAAAAAATCACTAATTCCTGACTCTAAAAATATTTGCAGAAATACAAAATTTTACATGATATGCAGTATGGATTCCGCCACAGAAAATCCACAGCTGATCTTTTTTCCTTTATCTCATACAACTGTCCCTTAAGTTTCTTGGTGAGTCCCAGATAAGCTTTGTTCTTGGCTTTTCAGTTTTCTTTCTATTCGACGTATATCCGTATTGTATTCTTCCTACTACATTAATGCTGGGGTGCTCCAGTACTGATACCAACTATGTTTCTTCTTAGGATCAACTATCTTCTTTTTTTCATAATGAATATAATTTATAGTTTTGCTAACAATAATACTCTCCATTCAAACATTTAATTTCTTAAGCCAACTTGGAAGTTGAATTTGAAAAACAAGCGGGGGGCAATGTAGACATCTCTTATACAAGAACTTAAACTAATCTTGGATTCGAACGCCAGGAATTTTGTCTAGTTTAATGCCTCCAAAACCAGTCATGTCCGCTGTGCCGAAAAAAATCTGCCAGTGCTCATCTCTTACGTATGAGTGGCCAAGTTCTGCAGAACAAAGAATCATTTAATGTTGTTGGTGTTACTTTCGAGAATAACCTTAACTGGCACTAACTTATTACATTTATAGCCTCAGCAGCTTCAAAGAAGCTTGGATTCCTCTTCGAGCCAAGAGGTATTTTTCTTCTTCCAATCTGTATACTCCGAATGTATCCCTGATCAGACCCTCTTTAGAATATTGTTCCCGTGTTGGCGTCTCCTACAATACCTAGCATTCTTAACTGTATTCAAAAAAAGTATGTTCGTCCTAATAATGATACTACACTTACGAAAAAGCTTCCAGTTCTAGCCCTCCCGATGAACTGTAGTGGATCTTTTGCTCTTTTATAGGTATTTTTTATGGCTTTTGCTCTAAAAAGTTAGCCAGTTTAACTCCTCCTCTGGCAGCTCCCAACAGAGCAACACGTAGTGCCACTTTTATATATCCTTTTACAGTCCAACTTGAGAGGCCCAGACTTCCCACTTTGTTCATTTCTTTATCACTAGACTATGAAATCTGTTACCCGCAGAAGTTTTTCCTTTTTTTCCAAATCTCAAAATATTTAAGCCTTGTGCAAAGAAACTCCCCTCTTACCACACGGTACGTTAGTACTTGGGTCTCAGCCTTTGTGAGCTGTTCCAAGATTAAAAAAACCTGATCTCGTTCGGATTTAAAATGGTTGCAGATTATTATACTTAAGCACTTCTCTCAGTCTCTGGTACCGGTTAGATACGAGTTAAAGGTAGAATGGAATAAGATTCTTAAAAAGAGATATAGGCTACCCTATCTTAGACCTGTCACTGAGTGCACAAGAAATCGAGGACCTAACTTAATTAACTAAATTCTGTTATTGATCGTCCAAATTGGCGTATGTGTATGTTACTTTCTCACTTATCATATACAGGTTGTCCCAAAAGTAATGGGACACACAGCAACAGCAGATTTCTTAGGTCAAAATAATGCAATTTACGAAAACATGCCCTATCCCAAAGTTGATAATAACTAAGATAAAGGATGTTAAACTTAAAATATTGTTGTATGACCTTTGAGGTTGATTTTGGGAGGGTTGGAGGAGTTTTTAGGTTTTGTGTCTGTGGAGAGTTTTGATCAGCGTATTGGGAACTATTACTTTGCAAAATTGGCTAAACCCATTTTTCAGGAAAATTGCGGGATCATTTAAATTGCGTTTATCTCGAAAACAGTTGCTTTTAGAGACTTAAATGAGGTATATATTTTTGATGCAGAGGGAATTATAGTAACCTATTTTTTAATAAACAGGTCTATATATTAAACCTAAAAAAAGTTATGCCATCTAAAACAAGTGGCCGTAGCTGGCGCTCTCTACTAGTAACATCAAAAGTATAAACGTATTTGAATTTCTCGCCTTAAACAACCTTGAGATCCCCAATATTGTACCGATATGTCATATAATAAAAGAATTATTAGAAAAAAAAAAATTAAAAGTTTGACACCCTGTATCTCAGTTATTATCAACTTTGGGATAAGGCAAGTTTGGGTAAATTGTTTTATTTTGATCTAAGGAATCTGCTGTTGCTCTATGTCCCATAACTTTTGGGACACCCTGGCTAATAAAAAAAGAAATATGATCATAAATGTAGTGTTGTTACTAAACAGATAACTAAAGAGTATTAAAAATAATAAGATAAAAAATAGCTTTTTTCTCTTATTAGATATAGGCCTAAAATATTGAAAAGTAAGGTTTAGTTAAGCCATAATGTATAACTCTATTTCGCAGTAACATATAGTTAAAACCAATTAGCCATTTTTTATTGAATTATTTAAAACACATTTAAAAGAAAATATTTTTGGTTTCTTAAACTTTAAATTTTCTTTAAACTGGCTCGCGTAAAGTTCTTATTTATAGTTGAACGGCCTTAAATTTTCGAATTTTGCCCGGGGCCGCACATTGTATTTCTATTTACCTAAAACCTAAAAGTAAATAACAACAAAACAGAAACGGAAGCAAAGAGCTCTCGATAGCTTTTTATTTTATTACTATCGTGTAGAATGAAACAGGGTTCAGAAGAGATCAGTGTTGGTCAAAGAAAAAAAAGGAAAAAATATAAGAAAACTGAGTACAGCACCTTTTAGGCGTTATGTGCTACCACGGATGTTATACATAAAACTACTTTCTCTGAACTACCTCCCATTAACGCCTGGGTAATGTCTTTTAGACAGGGCGTTCCGTCTTACGTGGATTCCGTACCACACCCAACACAGTGCGTACTTACGGTCACCCATTCAATTACTAACCGCGTCCGGCACCCCTTAACTTCGCAGATCTCACGTAAGGTACTTTTTTCCCCATTCTTTTTAATCAGGAAAAAAATATACCATTTACGCATAATATTGGAACAAATAAAATTCTTTATCTACAACCGTGCGGTAACTAAGTTTACAAACACTATTTTAAGTGTGGTAAGTGTCACTTTACCGCACTAGTGTGGTGAATTAGTTACTTTACTGCACTAGTGCGTATGATCATTTGTACTGAGGAGTTTTTCAAAAATCGTTTATTTAAACATCGTTTAACAATTACTACTCTCCACCAAATTACCTAACATACAGATAATATACCTAAAAGTTAAACGTAATAGTCGAGTTGTCTACATTTCCTATATTTAATGACTGCCGATTGAAAATGGCTTTCTTTTGCGGTAGTGTCATTTTGACAATGGCTCAGCTACCCGATCGATGTAACAATTGGGTTAAGACTGAAATCTATAAAATTGAATAATCGTATTGAAAATTATATCCTAAAGAGTCCCATCGTCAGACGCAAACACTATACATAATTCAGCTAAAAACAGTTTTAGCGAATTCTGAGATGCAAAACTCGCTTTTTGGTTCGTTTTGCAAACTTCACTTTGCGTTCGCTAAAAATCTACTTACCACACTATTATGTAATATACTATTACTCTACCGTTCAGATATCAACAGATAATTTTTAGATGGTACTATAAACTTTTTGTACAAATAACTTATATGAAATTAACAACCATTTTAAAAATAAACAAATTATGCAAAACTACTGACTTCTACAGCGAAAAGTTGCAAATTTTTCCCAAATCATATCTTAAGTATTTCGATTATAAAAGAAAATATATACAGTTACTGGCGGCCATGTATTTCCAGAGCTATGCAATTAGAATATAAATAGGATAATTTGTACAACATATCCCAACCTTGTTGCTAAACCTTTAATAAAATATGATAAACTTAATAGAAACTGTTATGTTACCCTGGATCAGTTACTGGACATGGTAACATTAAATATATGCTTTATAAAATGGGCCTCTCTGATACTGATAAATGTAACTGTAATGGCAAACCGACATGATATAGACCACTATGCTTTGAGTGTTCAGAATAAGAATGCTTCCAACTTTTTTTATTAACTGAGTTAGCTAAATATAAAATTACTACCGATGAATTTTCAATCATTAGTCTATATAATACGAGAAGACAAAAAGGGTTTATAATGCATTTATTTATTTTATGAAGATGTAAGCACAATGAACTTTCACGATATTATAAGATAAGATCACTCAACAGCGCTCCGGATTTTGAAACGCCATAAATACTTTTTATACAAATATAAAAAACATCAAAAGCCAAGGGATGGGGATGAAATAGAATGGCGGGAATTTTGCTTTGATATGGCTTCTTAACAAACTTCCTTCTTACGGTCTTCCACCTAAGCTTTGCTCTTGGCTTTCCAGTTTTCTTTCTAATCGACGTATATCAATCAGTTAGTGTAGATGGTCATTCGTCCAGCATCTACCAAATTAATGCTGGGGTGCCCCAGGGCTCAGTGCTGGCACCCACGCTGTTTCTTCTACACATTAACGATCTTCTCTCTTCCACAATCAATCCCATTCATAGTTTTGCTGACGATAGTACCCTTAACTCTGGTATTCAATTTCTTAAGCCACCATGTAATCCTGATTTCGAAAACAAGCGCAGGTTAATGCAGATATCTCTTTCACAAGACCTCAAACTTATTTTGGATTGGGGCGCCAAAAATCTTGTTTAGTTTAATGCCTCAAAAACAGTCATGTTCGTAGCGAAAAGTCTGCAAATGCTCATCCCTTACATATAAGCGGCCAAGTTCTCAGAACAAAGAGTCGTTTAATCTTGTCGGCGTTACTTTTGAGAATAGCCTCAACTGGCACAAACATTTTATCCATACTTCGGCAGCTTCAACAGATTGATTTCTCCGAGCCAGAAAATATTTCTCTTCTTCCAATCTGTACACTCTGTAGTACCGAAATCAGACCTCTTAGAATATTGTTCTCATGTCTGGGGAATGGCGTCCCCTCAACACTTAGCATTCTGACTCATTCAAGAAGAGCGTCGTCTTATTAATGATCCAACGCTCACAAAAAGCTTCCTCTTCTTGCCCACCGTCGAGCTGTAGGGGATCTGTCGCTCTTCTATAGGTATTTTCACGGCTTCTGCTCAGGGGGGTTGACCAGTATAATTCCTTCTCTGGCAGCTCCCAACAGAGCAACACGTAGTGCAACTTTTATGCATCCTTTTACAGTTCAGTTAGAGAGGCCCCGAACTTCCCGCTTTCTTCGTTCCTTCATCCCTAGAGTGTCAAGACTATGGAACCTGCTGCCCGCAGAAGTTTTTCCTTCTCCTCCCAATCTCCAAATATTTAAGTCTCATGTGAACAAACTCCCTCTCACCACACTGAAGACACCCACGGTACGTTAGTACTTAGGCATCAGCCTTCGTGGACTGTCCCAAGATAAAAAAAAAATGGTAAGGGCAAACATGGACAGGGAATTTAAAAAAATATATATTTGTTTTACTGATGAATACACATTTACCTTAAACAATGAACCCAATCATTAAAATTACCGATACTGGAGCAAAGAAAACCAACATAGATTTGTCAAACCGAGGACGCAATATCCACAGAAAGTAAATGTTTGGGCGGGGATTTTCGGACAACGTATTGTTAGATCATTTTTTCCTAATCAGAATTTGAATGCAAAATATTATTTGGAACTACTCGAAGACCAATTTTACCTACTTTAAATGATGCCTCCAGGAAAAATCAGGCAGTTTGGTACCCAATAGATGGCTGCCCGGCACATAATACGCTAGCTGTTCGAGAATATTTAAACTATGCTTTAAATGAAAATGTTTTTGCCAGCAAGGTCTCCTGGTATTTTGCCAAATGACTTCTTCCTCTGTGGCCATTTAAAAAGCAAGATATACAAGGATAAAAATTACACCAATGTTCTTATTCTTACTGTGCCATACTCTATTTCGAGAGTAGGCGCTCTCCTGCACATATCTTTGTTGCGTACCAACTGCTTTTTACACAGATACGCGGGACTACCGCCTTAACGTGCCTTCCGAAGCACATGTGAGAGGGTTTACTAGACAAAATACTACACAGCGGTTTGTCATTGCCTGCTGTGAGGTGACGAGCTATGAAAAACTCCAATGGACAATGCGAGAATGAAACCCGGGTCTCCACGGAAAAAGGCTGGTATGCTGCCACTACACCAGCTTGGCCACCACCAATCTAGACGAGTTAAAAATATTATTTTTACAGAATGCAATAAAATTTTAATTTACCAGCTAGCCAAGAAAATTTTATAAACGTCTGGGTTATTGTCTAGCAGAAAAAGGAGAAATATTTAAAAATTTTCCTAAATCTTAAATTTATTTCCAACATTCCAACCTATTATTTGTAATAGCACTAATAATTTATTAAAGCATGTAAAGGATGTAAATGCCACAATTCTTAAGATTCTTACCCTAGTTAAGTTTAACTTATTTCATTTGCATAAATACAAATTTAATCTTTTTGCTGTACGATTTTTTGATAATAATAAAACATTAAATTTATTTTTTATTGTTGTTTATGAATATGAGGCAATTATAAAGTAACAATTTTTAAGAATATATTATGATCTAACTCAATAAACTTTAATGAAATTTTTCTCCAAAATAATTAGAAAAGCCAGTAATTTACCCCACTAAAAATTACATGGAATTTCCATATCCAATACATATTATACTATATTTCATTAAATCTTTTAGATCAAATGTCTTAAGTACCTTGGGGAGTTTTATAGGGTTAAAAATAGTCTAATGAGAGTGCAACAGATTTAACATCTTTGACATTTTTCAGCGCTATGACATTTTTTATTTATAATAGCCTCATATGATTATGGAAATAAATCCCATATTAATTTTTATAGGCGTGGCTCAAAAAAAACACGAACATGTTAATCAAAATTTGCTAAAATAATGTACAAAAACTAAAATTAGAGGAGGTGCTTAACTGATACAAGTTACCACTGTAATATTAAATTGTGGAATGAAAAACTAAAATTAATAAAGTATAAGTAACATTTAAAATTGCAATATGTAGCCACCCACATAGGGGACGCCACGTGTCTTTTTCAGGCGTCTTGAGTTACATTTCTTTGAATCCCTTTTTATGCGCATGTTTTAAAATTAAGGCCCTAATAAGTGAAATATGGCCAATAAATTTTAACAAAACAAGAACTATTAGAAATTATAAATTGTTATGTATTTTCATGACAGGGAGCCTAATTTTAGTTCTTCAAAGATTTACCTATCTAATTATTTTTCCAGGTTGTTGTTTTTTTTATAAAAGTTTTGCACTATACAAGAGTTTTATAAACTTTCCCCAATTATTTTGTAGTTTTTTAATTCTCAAAATATGTGACGAGTCTACACTGACAAAGATTTGCCCTTTGTTTGTCGCAAAATTAAAATTGAAGCCGTAGAGGTCGCTTACTATAATTATCGTTCTTTTTTAAATGCGTTTTATTTTATTTTGTAGCTTTAATGAGCCCCTTGTTTTTCTAAAATAACGAAAAGCGAGCGAGAGCGGCTTGGTTTCTGCAGCCACATGTATAATTCGAAGTTTTCGTTGTCTCTTTGCAAAAATAACAGCATAATCTTTGAAAAACAAAGGCTTTGCTCATGTGAAAAAGCTTTGTGAAATTACGATTAAAGACTTTTGCGTTATTCTAAAGAAGAATTAAAATTTTTAATGCTGGCTGCAGTTAAGATATGTATTTTTTATGAATGCGTTTTATTTATTCCAGTTTAAGGTTTTATTTTAACTAAACAAGGTGTAGCTAATATACAGTTAAAGTCACAGACAAAGATACCTTTAAGCAAGAAAAAAATGCTTTTAAATTGCAGTAAAAATAATAAATGACAAAATTATTGCATAGAAAATTTTTTAAAATATTTTTAATTATCAGATTAAAAATAATTTAAGGGTATAATATCACGGTGCTTTAAGAAAATTACAGTACTACGTAAACATTTTAATATTAGAATACCTTTTAAATTTTAGGAAATATTAAATCATCAATTAAGAAGTGGCTATTTAAAATATATGTTATAAAATTTTACTCCAGAGTAGTAAATTTACCAAGGTAGTTATTTTACGCAAAGAGATAGGCGTACAACAATTGATAATTATTCTTAATGGAAATTTTTTTTTTATTTTGAGTTAATATTATTAGGATTTAAATTTTATTGCAGAAAAAATATTTTGAAAATTTAATTACTATATTAACCTCTTTCATCTTTGAATGCTTTACACTATGTGAGGGATATAGTATCAGGCGCCTGACGTGATACAAAAAAGTTTTTATTTTCTTATTATGTCCGGTAGGTCATTAGGGTATATTATTCAAGAATTATTTATAGAAACCTTAAAAAAAGCAACCAAATAGAGCTAATTATATTAAAAAAAGACACATTAATTGAGTTCTATACGATAACTCGCCCCAAAAAATGTAACTACCTCAAGAAAATGTGTAGATAGTGGTAAAAAATATTTCTACAACTTTTTGCATATATAATAAAAAATAGGTTGGAATGACAGAAACTAGGATTCGGTCAAATAATTGTTACATAAACAGACATTAAAATAAAACAAAAGTTCATAATTTGCACTTTTATGACATTTTTTACATACATTTTACCAACATATTTAGGGTAGAACAAGGACCTCATTAGCAAAACAAAAATTTTAAAGAAACAAAAATACATATATTAGTCCAAATAGAATCAACATATGATTTTTTAGACTGCAAGAACTTGTGTTGTGACGTGTTTTATCTACATAAAATCTTACTATGTTATTAAGTTTCCTACATATAAACAAACAAAGTGTAACAACACATAGATACATAAATATTCCTAAAAAATATTTTACACAAACAATGTAATGTGGAAATTTTACCTTAATTTATAATATCAGAATATATTTACAGCAAGACAGTGTGTGGGCACATGATATATACATATTAAGGTCAATATTTTGGCACTTAACATTAGAACAATTTTTTGGTTGTTAACACCTATGGCCCAAACAGTGGCCGTCACTGGATTTATTAGTTTTTGATTTTCTATTTTAAAATGTTTAAAAATAAAATTTACCACTATCGTATCCAGGATCTTTGTATCGCTGGAGAGCAAAAATTTAAACCTTTTGACGTTTGCCTATTATTATTAATATTAAATGAATTTATACAGTATAAAAGCATTGATTTGCAAATCGGTCAATCATTTTAAAGGCTAAATCACTTTTTTGGCTATCTTAATTGCTTTGATTTTTAAATTCGACTTTTATTTTGTATCAATAAAATTCTAAATTTATATAATTTAATTCTAGGGAGTCATAGGCCTACATTTAAAAAAGGCAGTGTTTTATTAAAAAAAAATCTATTTACTTTATAAAACTACCGAAATTAATTGTTTTCTTATTAAATCGACACCTGACGTTTAACACTGCCAACTATGCAAAAATAAAATTAAAAATTTAAACAATCAATTTAGTAATTAAAACTACAAAAATAACCATTGGGTATTATGTGTTTTTCGAAAACTCCCATAAAAACTAATCCATTGATAAAAATGCATACAGGGTATTTAATTAGTTTTGGTTTATATCTTAAACAATATATTTTGATTTAAAAAATTTTTAAAAATAGTTCTTAATACAACAACCCAATAAAAAAAAAAATATGATTCCGCTTTTTAATTTTCAAAACTAACAATGTTTAAATTTTCAAAAAATGAAAAAATTTTTTTAAAAACTTTTAAACGCCAGCACTTTTTTAAACATTTTAGGAAACTAGATAACAAAAATTGTTTAGTTTGAAATTTTGGGTTTTAAAACCAATTAAGAATTTTTTTAAAATTTATTT
>JAHBCN010004668.1:0-61787 GCA_019359885.1 Listronotus oregonensis | reverse complement strand
CAGTTAAACGGTCTTATTACTACTATTTTTCCTTTATTTGATACTACGTGGTTGTAATACCGGGATCCAAACATTCATTTCACCTTAATATTTAATATTCCCCATAGCCAGTGGTAGACCTCTAGACTTTGAAGCACTAGGACGATGGTTCAAATCCAGTTAGGTGACGACTTTTTTAATTTAATTAATTCCAAATTCTCTTCCACTAAACATTTATTTCAACTTAATAATTAATACCCCCCGGTGGCTCAGTGGTAGAGCCCTGGGTTTTCAAGCACTAGGACGGCGGTTCAGATCCTGCTACGTGAGGACTTTTTTATTTCCAAAATTACTCGAGGTCCCCTGATGAGTTCATATTTCATAATCTTGGTCAGCGCCATAATCTAAAGTCAAGCAACATCGGATGTGACCATTGCTTAGCTGGGTGGCCGCTTGGCACGTGGTGCTAGACCGGAAGTAAATGCAAATCGGACCTGAAAATTCTCCCATAAGAAATATATGGGAAAATGACGAAATTTATTGCCGTACCCGCATAGCTTATCTACTTTTAACACCCTGTATTTCGGAAACGAAGGCCTTGCGGACCCATATTTATTTGTAAAGCCAAAACCCGTTTTAATAAACACGTTTCTGAAAAATTATTTGAATACACAGATGGACAAAAAGTATGGTTAAAAAATAGCCAAACCGGTCATAAACTAAAATTAAATTTCCTAGGACCAAATAAATTTGACAAAATAAAACTACCCTATACAACAGATATTTCTCTAATATTAAACCCAAACAACAAAACAGCGGCCAATTTCGATAGACTTAAAGCATATTTTGAAAAAGATGAACAAGAAACTATTGAAGATATTTCTGTTGTTGCAGTATGCTTCTCTGGACATCGGCAGTTTCCTAGAAAAAAGCGTGGACTTATAAACGGTAAAGGGTTCGGTCTGGAGAGCGCTGACGGGGCATTATCCTGACGCGTACAACGCCGAATATTTTACACAAAGTATAAACAATTTAGAACGCGATAAGATTGAAACGAAAAACCTTTTGAAAAATTTACAAAATCAAATTATGGTTACTACGAGTAATACAAGAAATTTCAATTATACTATCCAAAATTGCTAATAGACGAGGAAACTTTTAATAAAAATTTTAAAATAATTAAGGAAAATCTTTATATTATAAGCGATTATCAATAAATATTGGAAGACAAATTTAGACTTTTACTTGTCTGCAAACAAGTAACTAAGAAGAAATATATGTCATAATAAATAGCAAAACTTTTGTTAGGTTAAAAACCATCCATCCATAGGTAATAAAACCTACACAATTATTTGTGCACTTAACAAAAATCTTACACATTTTGAAAAAGAATAATTGACCCATAATACCGATATTGCTTGCTTTTTGATTTAATTAATTTCTAAGCATTTCAAATCTAAACTCGTTTTCATATTATCTATACCATCGAGTATAATACCTATTTGTTATTACATATTTACTCCCTTCTAATCAAAGACCTTTACCATACGATCCTTTCTCCTATAAATAGACTGCTTTCTGTGATGGTAATGAAGTGTATGCACACGTGAAAAACAAAGAAAAATGTAAGCAGCTGGATGTCACCACTTAACTTTGTTTTAACTTAACTCCCCACCCTATTGACGGTTCAGCTCCATGCGAAGCTTAATATGGAAAAACCCCAAAATGATTTCAAATAATTGCCAAATCAACACTTTTGATATTAATGATTATATTTTACAGTACCTCACGAAAAATAGATTGTTAGTTGTAACCACGAAAAGACTTCCAGTAACAGTGTTACATCAAGGGCAGTTGACATAAACTACCTTCTTCAATGCAAATTGTACTGTCAAACATTTACCCTTATGTACTGGCCACATTGGCGCTACAAACATGGCAAATTATGAGAAAACGTCAAACATTATAGCAAAAACTTGACAAAATGATAAACGAACCATTTGCAAAAAAACACTGGTCATGCTCTACTTACCTGTCACTTTGTTAAGCTGCTTACTAATTATTTACATATTTATGAAAGCAGAAGAAAAGCTACAAAACTGATTCAAGTTCAAGCAACCCTCAACCACCAACTAATTCCATAGCGGATGAGCCATTTAGAAATTTCTTAATAAGAATTACGCCCAAAAGAAAACCTTCATAATCAAAAAGATTATCTGATAACAATATCGAAAAAGAAAGTGAACTAGTTGAAGGTTTCTTATTAAGCAATCAATCCTCATATAATGAAATTGCCGTTCAATGTAAAAACTATATAAATATTATGCTTAGTACTTTTCCATGTTTACGATTTATCCCTATGGTTTTTTATCAAGTTTTTCAAAACAGAGGATCTGATGGCAAGCTGCACGTACACCATCTAATGACTCAAGCTGACGAAGCAGTTCCAAATATATAAATAGGTCCAACCACCAATTGCGAATCATTTTTCTTCTTTCTTTAAAAAGTCCTGACAAGCATTTTTATGTAATATGAAGAATCCAAAATATCATTATATTTTTATTTGGTAAAAGTATTAAAAATTTAATAAAATTGTAAAAGAATAATATTCAAACAACTGTAAAAATATTTTATTTCAAAAAGAAATGTTTGGTGCCCCAACGAAACATACATACACTATCATGTGGCTTATTTTTATTGCGGCTTTCTCTGGTATTATATTTGCCCACATACACATTTCTAAATCACTTAAAAGAGCGTATACCTTTTTAATACTTAAGTATATAAATTCAGTCCCAAAATTTAAAGCCTCTTAAATTTAAATCCCCAAATTCCATCATCCATTTTCTTATGGTTATCTTTTTTGCATAAAAGTAAATACCGGCTATGTAGCATACGTTTGCCACTGAAAAATAATGACAGCGTATAAAACTAAAATATTTCTGGGTGAAATATTTTTATTTTACAAAAGCAAAAAATATTTAAAATATTACATTTTTAAAATTTGCTTGCTACATATGTAAAGTTAGTATTCTTTTATTAGGACACCTTGTTTACTGGTTGGTTTTTAAAAGCGCTTTGTTTTTCTGATACGTTTCAATAGAAAGAAATCGTGCTTAATTTTAGTGACAGCAGGATTAATTTATTTCATATAAAAAATTTGCAATTTAAAGTAGAATACAAAAAAATTACAATAAATATCTAAAAGGCTACAACACAATAAATTATAATTCTGTCTAGTGTTGGGTGTCAAATAAAATGAAATATTTCCTGGAAGAAATATTTCAAATTAAATAACTATTCTGCATAAATATTAAAAATACACGGGAGATCCATACAAAATAATATTAATATATTATAAAGTATTTTAGATTATCACGTATTTAATTCTTTCTTTTAAATTACAAATTTGGGATATGACTTTAATTATTATTTCTCTTGTTACTAAAAACTAATACACCCTTTTTTTTTAATGTGTTAAACAAAATACGACTTTATTAAAAATAAACCAATAACTATGGTGATCCATTAAGAAAATGTTACTTTCTTGTTGTATCTGATTTAGTTTATTATACATTATTTTTTTAAGTGTTTTTTAGGTTTTTACGGGAAATAATATATGCAATGACTATTTTACATTTTCTTAAACATGAAGAAAGACAGAAATGGGCCAATCCGTTTTAAGTGGTCCAAAAAATAATTAATTGGTTGCTTGACCATTTTTAAAAATCATGAAACTCTTCAGGTTGTTTTCTTTAAGACTTAGGAACTAGTTTTTTGAAATCTTTAACTTAAGCATTTTATTAATGGCGATAATTTTGGTATTGATGCACACTAATTTATAAGGGTTTACAAAAACATTTATAAATTTAAAAAAATGTCCTAAAAGAATAACCGTCTTATTTATCATTAAGTAAGATCGAATAAAGGCTCGGTTGTCCAAAAATCCAGCGAAATTTTACTTTTTGCATTATTCTTTCAAGTAGAAGGAATGAAATATAAAATTTAATTTATTTTTTACTTTGTTAGTCTATGTTAGTAGTATAACCACAAATAAGATTAACTGTAATAAACTTAACCTTTAATTTATATGAAATTTCGAAAAATCATTTTAAATATCTCTGATTGGGTTGAAGATAAATATCTGGACTTTACACAAATTACAGTTCTAATGTATAATATATTTGGTCATATTTTTAGAACAGCAAGTACAGTTTTCTACAGCTAATTGTTATGGGAAAAATCGACGGACGACGAGACATGGGGCGTAAAATGTTCTCTTGACTGCAAAATCTGCGTCAGTTGTGTGATATAGGGGAGGCCAGTACAATTATCCGTTTAGCACAGGACAGAGAGGAATTTTAGTTGATGGTTGCCAACCTCCGTTGAAAAGACGGCACTTAAAGAAGAAGAAAATGTATAATATGTTTCTAGCAAGTAAAAAAAATTATGTATTGTTCTGAGAAAAAAGTTATAACACCCCAAAAATGACGAAGCATCAATTTGAAGCAATATTTTTTGGCACACTAAAAACACTGCTAGAGCTTTTATAAGAAATTTAATGGATTTTATGCTTTATGTTGTTAAAACAAATTTTCTGTAACAATTCATCTGCTAGTTTCATGTTATTTCAGTCCTGGGACCATGCCTGACGTTTTCTTTCAATTTGATGAGAAAAATAACTTTAGAACAAACCCTGAGTAATAACGTATATTAAAAATATAATATAGTTTCTAAAAAATCTCTTTGTATTAATTGTTTTAAGGTTATTTTATCTGAGCAAAAGAAAAAATTAATAGAATGTGCAGACCAAGTGCAATATACTGACTCACATAAAAATAATAAAATATTGGATGCTGCTTTTTTTATTTTGGATGTATACCTTCAAAATTAAGAAAATACCAGTCATGTCTTAACAAGATAGTTTCATGTTCTGACATAGTCCCAAGGCGGGCATAACATAAAAGTGGCAGAAAAATTGTTACAAAAAATTTGTTTAAGATACATAAAGCATAATACACTAAATTAAGTATAAAGTCGCAATACAAAAGCTCTAGCAACATTTTTAGTGTGCCAAAAAATATCGCTCTGAACTGATTCTTCGTCATTTTTAAGGTGTTATAAGTTTTTCTTGGAATAATACATAACATTATTTTAAGTTTCTAGAAACCTATAAGTACTTAACAGCTGCAATTTGTATAAATTTTAGATTTTTATCACCCACCCAATCAGAATTAATTAAGATCAGAATAAGGGATTTTAAAAATTGTATATTTTTTTGAAAATTCATAAAAATTAATGCGTTTGTTAATTACTATTAATATTATGTGTGATTATACTACCAAAAATATACTAAAAAATAAAGAAAAAAAAATAGATTTTATTTAACTTTACTTCCACTTAAAATAAAATTACAAAAAGTAACATTTTGCTGGATTTGAAATTAAAATTTTCTTGTGATTTTCACATAAAAAAAAAGAGATGGGTAAATAATCTCCTGGACCTTTATTTTCTTAAGCTAAATAATAAACAAGATGGTTATTGTTTTATTTTTGTAAGACAATTACTTTTAAAGTAATGAATGTTTTTCTAAATCGTGTCAATCGCAAAATTAGACGTGTGCATCAAAACAAAAATGTGCGCCAGTAAAAAACCCGTTTCAGTTAGAAAAAATATTAAATCTTGGTTTTAAAGTCTTAAGATATGGAAAAACAACCCTAAAACTTTCATTATTTTTAGAAATGGTCAGTTTTAATTTGTGACGCAATTCTTGGGTCTTCGCGGATACTTTCGAGCGAGAAAAAGTTTATCACGATTTCGACGTAGGAAACCGCTAAAAATGGCCCCCCAAAGTCCCAAAAATAAGTTGCTCGCAAATAGCTGCCAGAATATGCGAATTATAGAATTTTTGTTCAGACAAAAAATAAAGATCGCCTCGAAATCCACAAAAATAGTCATTTTTTTTGCAACACCAATATTTTTCGCAAAAACGGCCGTCGAAAAATCCATAACACACAGATTTTTTAGAACTCCGGAAACGGCTAAAAAATGCAGGTGGGCAAAACAATTTTTTATTAAAACGCAAGAAAGATGGTAAAGGACATTTTCTGGGATTATTGAACACTTGCTAAGGTCTCATTATAAAAAAGAAATGTTATTAAAAAACATTTTTTAAAAAATATCAATAAATTAATGAGATACCCTCAAAATATTGTGAAAAAAAAACTTTGACCGTTTTTTTTTTAATATTCTAGAAAACTCAAAATGGACTACAACTCATATGCAATAATAGGTACGGGTTTAAAAATGTACATTCATCTGCCCGCTTATAAGTGAATCCCTGAAGATAGCGGCATTCTAGCAGTAGAGCGGCAGCTGAAATGAGGGGACTTTTGGGTCCCGTTATTTCGAAAACTATCAACTTTTCGAAAAAAATTACATGGACCATTTTTGTAGATTACAAGGCGGTCATTATTTTTATAAAAACAAAAATTCTTCAATTCGCATATTTTGGCAGATATAAGCAAAAAAACCGTTATTCGGGCTTTCAGGGGCCATTTTCAGCCCTTTTCCACCTGTTAATGTTAATAAACTTTTTTCCGCTCGAAAACATCCCTGAAGACCTAAGAATTTTGCCACAAGGGAAAACCGTACAGATTTATTTACAGCTTTGTTCCCTCATTTACTGGACTACAACCAGACACGGACCACTTGAAATGGAATGACCCATATAAAGCCCGTTTATCCTCGTTAATGGACCTTAATCTTTGATGTTTACCCTATAATAACATCACTTGAACACAAGTACATAAATACGAATAAAAAAAAAGAAAACTACAAATAAACTGCAATGAAACCGAATTTTTAATTTCTCGCATATGTACAAAATATTTTAAGTACTTTTTAATTTTTTTATTTTAACATGATAAATAATACAGGCTAAACAAAAATTAGACTCATCTAAAAAATAAATATTTTACCAAAGCATTAAGCTCAACTGTTAGTAAAATAAGTTAAAAATTGAAGTATTTGGGACCGAAAACTCGAAACGTATTTCCAATAGTACTTTCTCTTTCAAACGATCCTCGAAAGGACTAAAATATTTACCCGGAGTATTTCGGAGCTCAAGAGCAGCGCACTACTGAAAACCGCAGCTACTTGTATTATTTAAACGCTGCGACACTATTATTGGACAAAAAATACTTCGAAAATAGCCAACTTTGTGTTACATAGAATAAAAAGGGATTCTAAAAAAACAGATGATAACAGCTCAAAAATTTTAGAGGGTTATAATATTTTTTTCATCTTAATTTTTTTAATAGATAGAAATATTTTAAAACTATCTACCTTACATTTAAATTTAAACAATAACACTATTATTTATCAAAAAAAGCTAAAAAAAATAATAAGTACATTTTATAAAAAAATAAAATATATTTGTGTGTAGCCCTATTTTCATAATTAAATTAATATTTTAAAGGCTTTTAAAATGGCTGACTATTCAAGTTTTACTATTAATATTCAAACTGGTTCTTGCACTAGCTAAAAAACAAGAAAAATCCGAAAACTAGTGCTGTGGTTGTATAAATATTCGCAGCGCAATAAAGATTTGAGACAAAACTTCGATACTTCGCCATAAGTTTTATAAAACTTTCCAAATAATAACTTTAGAAGTTTACGGTTTTCTTGGGAGTTCAGGTCAGTAATATAACCACAAAAATATCGGGTAGTTTTGAATAAAAATTGCGACATAGCACCAGAGAAAATAGTTACAACTAAATAATAAATAAAAGAAACACTATAGCAAAACAAAAAGCAATAACACAAGTATAAAAATGTTTCATTGGTATGCGAAATACATTTTTTATAAGTAAAATGAACAAAAATGTTATTGTTGCTAAAAAGAAAGTGTTTTTCTGAGACAAAATTTTCTAATATATGTATTTAAGCCTTTTAACTGACTTTGATATACATATAAGCGTTGTGATGAAATAAAAACATCTGCTGAAAAATGTTTTTGTTCTGAGTGCCTCAGGAGTTGTTAACCTGCGGTGTAAGTACTCGATTTTTAAAAGATACTTGATTTTGTGCATTACTATTTTTTAACGTAAATTGTATCACATGCTGTCTATAATAATTGACCTTTAAAATAGTGGCATTATTAAAACCTGTAAAGTTTTAAATATTTTTATAAAATTAAACGAAAAGTATATAAAAGTGTAAGTAGATATTAAGGTCTTTAAAACATGCGCGATAGAGCAAGTGTTTTAAAGACCAACACTTTACGCTTTTTTTATTGATAACATTTATTATATTAGTAATATTTTATTTGACGGTATAAAGTACTTATGTCAGATCAATATTTTTTTGTCTTTAAAATACCTGATATGTGCCAAAATTCAAGGTTAAAGGTTCGCAATGTCATCTTAAACGTCACATTTCTCATGTTTTTGATTAATGTACCATGTTGACCTTTAAAACACGCGCGTGTTTAAAAGTTGGATTTAAACACGCTCAGGCGTACTTTAATTAAGCAAAATAGGGTACCAATAAAAAATAAATTGAAAACTTAGAAATATATATATATATATATATATATATATATATATATATATATATATATATATATATATATATATATATATATATATATATATATATATATATATATATATATATAATATATATATATATATATATATATATTTATATTTATATATATATATATATATATATATATATATATATATATATATATATATATATATATATATATATATATTTAAGTATTTTTTGCAAAATATACTTTTTCCGGTTTCATCGTGAAATTTTGTTGGAAATACCCCTAAAAAAATTCCCTGAATGTTTCAGCCCTTAATATTAATATTAAGTACTCGCCCAAAGCGTGTAAAGATTTTCCATTTAAAAAACACGTAAACCTTGATCCTATTTTTTTAATTTCTATAATTAGCAGCATTTTATGTTATCGTCTCGCCCAAAAACTGGATTTTTTGCACATGGAATACTCTACAGAATTGTCCATTGCCACTAAACCTAATTTTTTCATAAAATTCTCGTCTTTCTGTCATTTTCTCATAAATGACAAGAGCTACACAAAAGAAATGAATAACAAAGTTGTTGAAAATTTAATTTTCTACAAAAAAGATTTTTATAATCGAATTGCTAAGACCAACAGTTCTAGAGATATTTGGCCTTTAATTAATTTTACTAATACTACAAATTATGATTTGTGAAAATTTCATAGTATCGGGTAGTTTCGTTAATAATCACGCATGTAATCATTTTCAATATAGAAGCACTTGTTTTATTAATGATACAAAAATGTTATGAAATAATTTATGCGCCTTAAATAAAACTAATTTGGTTTAAGGGTATAATTATCGTGTCACTTAAGTTTTAAAAAAACCCTTTTATTTTGTAATGGTAAAAGAAAATTTATTATTTAAAACTTAATGCTATATAAAAAAAAATAGAGTAAAAGTAAAATAATTTTTAAAATATACTGCGACAACTATACTACTTTACTATACCTAAAGAGCGCTACTGAAATGCGCTGTCGTAAAATTGCCATACTGTCATTAAAATTTGTTAAAAGACCAAGTTTGTACACTAAGCAGACTGTTTATAAAATATAAAAGTTTCGCATTTTAAAATTGATTGTAACAATAGAAGAGGAAGTTTTTCCTTACATAGAAATTATAAATAAAATATGCTGTCGAAAAACATTACAATCAGAAACCTCTACGATCAGGAGTGGAACCAGGTGATCCTAAATGATAATTTGATCTTTGTTTTTGTATGCTAATGGCCATTTAATGGTAAGAAAGCAATGTAGTAAAAGACGTATTTCACAGTTTGATATAATATAAAGAGATAGGTTCATCTCACCATGTGTAATGGTATGGGGTACCTTTGGATATCAATCGCTCTTTGTTTTTGTATGCTTAATGACCATTTAATGGTAAGAAAGCAATGTAGTAAAAGACGTATTCCACAGTTTAATATAATGTAAAGAGATAGGTTTATCTCACCATGTGTAATGGTATGGGGTACCTTTGAATATGATAGCAGGATACATCTAGCCTTTATTAGAGCGAACATGACAAAAGTAGTTTAACAACGTGTCCTTGAAACGATTTAACAATCTACGCCAAATCACATGTGGTCAGAATAGCTGTTGACTTTATGGATCAACACCACATGAACCGTTTACCATGCTCTCTCCGATCTAACATGTGTGGTCGCGGATTGTTGATCTTATATCATGTCTCTGGCAGCACTTAGACATGAGTGTCAGGTAAGGTGGAATTAGATACCACAAGAGAAAATATAGCTTTAAAGGAAGTGGGTTAAAGAGGTCAAAATTAGGATTTAATGTGATATTCTTATTTGTCTCTGTTTTCTCTTTTTACAATTAAATTACCAATCCAAATTCGTCTATAAATTATTTAGTGTTATCAGCACCAATAGAGTTTAAAGAAATAAACCAAAGGCAATAAATAAAAGCAAATGAATATTTTAATTTCCCGTAAAACAAAAAAGTCTAAAGAATTATACTATATAAACACATGGACAAATAAATAAATATAATAAAATTGTTACAGTTTAATGTAACTTAAAAACAACCGACTTGCGACATAAATTTAAAAACAATTTTAATTTAAGCTATAAAACTGTGTATTCTAAAACTGTACTTTTCAAGCCCAAATTACTAAACCATTCAGTATTATTGTTAAAGTGCAAGATCATTATCCCGTATTCCTGTTTTGTTCATATAAAAGTCAATTTTCCTTGCTTGTACTCCAACTTACTGTTATTTTCTTTTCATAGTTTTTACGATTATTTCTACTCCTTTTATACGGATATATAAAGACTATATAAACTGAACAAAACACTACGCCATTTTTCCTGTAGTTTCCCTAAAGTTTTAAGAGTTTCGTCAGTTTTTATTGAATTTTCTTTTTGAAACGATATGTTTTTCGGTAAACAGTATTTTACTTTTTCAATTTCCTTGCTGCTTGGTGCCTGTTTTCCTAAAAAATGGATGGATATACGAGTCTATACAAATAAAGGGTAACTTATATTTTCGTTAGGGTTTAATTGTATTGGTGATTTGTAAATAAAATGAGCCTTAGGTTTACTTAAAGACCTTTGACGATGTGCTAACTACAAGTATTTTTAGCAAACATTATTTTTCAGTAAAAAATTAAAGGGCATAAAAGAACTGTTTGCTGGACACTTTTCTTGAATATAAGTCACATAGAGTGACAACTGCAATCTAAAATAGTCTACGTTGTCGATACGTATTACAGGTTTTTCTGTGTTTTTTACCTTTTTTTTGTATTTAAATCCTTATTACTGACAAATAACACCAATGTGTCTTATGTTACGCGACATCCAAAGTTGGTTAAATTTAAAAAATTAGATGGCAGTTTAAACTGCACGAATAAGATATAATTAAGATTAAAATATAATTTTTACGATACAAGGAGAAGAAATTTTAAAACTTTTATATTTTCTTTTTTTTTTTTGATTTGTTGATTACACAACTATGGATAAATCAAAGAACATAGACTGTTAGAAAATTCAGATTTCTATTTCATGAATTGTCTCGAAAAAGTTGTTTTCAAGATGTTGGAATACTATTTTATATAAATATGTCAAAATATATTAGGCATCGATTTCGGCTTTAAATTTTAAAAAGATTATTTTTTCCCTTAAAACTTTGTGACTGTATGCATTTTTGCGCAACCTACAACTTTTCGTTCCTCGAAAATTCTAAAAATTGGGGAGTTTTTGATATGGCATGCGTCAAAGATGTCAATTTAAGGCTGTATGGGTAATTTAATTTTTTTTAACTTGACTTGTACGATGTTATACTGCAAACATCGGAAAATATATTGACCTAAAAAAATATTGGAATATTTTGCGAGACCTGCACCCTTAACATATCAAATTCATTAGGTTTTGTTATTTATAAATAACCGGAGGATTTTTACACAGTTGCTATACAAATAATAGTTAAATGTTATGGTTATACTGGCTTACAAAATTTTATGGTCTTTTGCCCTGACCTACGCTCTAAACATATTTGACGTATGCCACATCAAAAACGCCCCTGGAATTTTCAAAGATAAAAAAGTTGTAGATTAAGTTAAAATAAAACTTAAGAAGTTTTAGGGAAGTATATTTAATTGTAAAATTTAATTAAAAAAATATATAGCTCATATTTTTAAAGTTAAAATTTCTATTTATCTTTTTAATTTTAATTGTAATGGAAACATAGAACTAATGTTACATGCCCAATACTAGTTAAGTTAAAAATATATGACTAATATGATCTTATTTTATCTCGATCATTATGAAAAAACTTGTTTATTTATACCAACTGGCCAAACTCAGAGATTTACCCTATAAATTTGCTGCCGGTAGAAGGTTATTCCTTGATAACCATTGATAGAGGTTACATAATTTTACGAAAAAAAAATGTTTTTTTAAGCCACCTAGTAACTTTATAGAATAATTTTTATTTAGATTATTTACTTAAGGTTTTAAGGCAATGTAATAAAATAATGAATAAAATGCAGCATACTTTTATGACTGCGTCAATTTAGACCGGCTTTACGAATACTAGAACAACTGCAACCAATTTAACTATTAAATTTTTAAATTTAAATAAGTGGTTTACTATACAAATTAAATATACCGTAAGCTATAAAAATAAGAAAACATTCATAACTGACGTTTAAATAAAACAAATTAAAAACAACAAGTTCGGATATAATTTTAGGATACTACTATATATTTAAATATTCCTCTTAGAATGGCTAGCTACTCTTACTTAAAATATAGTACGTGTACCCTAAAATTATAATCAAAGTGGTTCTGTTAAGAAAAAACTCTAATAATAGTTTTTTAATAAATGAATTGTTGTAATGATATAGTTTAAATTTTTAAATAATAGTAAACAAAAAAATTAAACTAATAAATGTTTATTATATATTATCCATTCAATTAAATCGGATATTGTTTTTAACCCGAAAATGAATAATACAATTAATTTTCCTAATATTTTAAGGTTTTCTTTTGTCAAGAGGCACCACTTATGTATGCTAGATTTGTTACCACAACCATTATTTATATAATTAAATATGACAATAATTTATTTTATTACTTTGCTAGAATTTATTGGAAGCGCGCGTAGTATTGGTACTTATAAAATATTTTAATTTACGCCTATAATATTTAAATTACGTACTTTAAGTATAACGCGGGTTTACAAAAAAAGAAAGTCATGCCCTTTCAAGGAAACTATGTGATCCTTAAGTATTTTGCCGCTATGAACACGAATCTGTTTGTCCCCATCACGTCCCAGTTTTTTTAAAACAGCGGACATGACCTTAAAATTTATGATATAAAAAATATGATATTCAGTTGGTGTTCATTCTTTCAGCTTAAACTTTTTTTGCTAGAATTCACTTTTCAAAGTCTTGATTGTTTATCCAGTTAAACGACACTTCCTTGAGCGTAAGTATGTTTACCCTCCACGGACACATACAACGGCAGTTGATAGAGTGCCAAAAACATAACCTCAAAAGCCCTTGATTGCGATAAAACTGTGCTTGTTTTAAGTGAGTCCCCTCGCTTCTCACTAAGTCTAACTTTTAAAATTCATTTTCGGCGCATTCGCTTATGGCATATACATCTCCCGTTAAAATTTCTTCTCAAGGCCTTTCTTTTGTATTCCACGGAAGTATCCCTTTACACTTCCAGCAGTAATCCGCCAACATGTTAATGTCCCAAAAACCTTGATAACGTCTCTCTATTTCTTTGAGATCCTGATGGGACCTTTTCCCCTGCTCCTGACTGTAATCTTCCAGATTTTCTGGGAATTTGTCTAAATGAGAATCCAAAAAGTGAACCTTGAGGCTCATCGAACACCCTATAGCTTCGTAATTCTTGAATAATTTCTCCAAGCCTTACGGCACTCTAAACTGCGCTTTTCATCAAAAATAAGAAAGTAAACATCATTTATACCACCTGGATACCATTTTATCGCTATCACGGTCTTTTGAGGTTATGTTTCTCGGCCCAAATCCATTAGGAGAGTATTATCGTAGGGGGGAAATACTAAAAACAATAGAAACTCTTCAAAATGTCCAAACCCATCAAAACATTTAAAGTGGACATCACTTTTAGCAAAGGGATACTGTATTTTCGATAGGTGGTATTTTTGAGGTTATGTCTTTTGGCCTAAATTTTTTGAAGAAGTGTCGTTTAACACTCGAGACACTAATAGTGTATTTAGCAAAAAAAGTTGAAGTTGAAAAAATTTACAACAACTGAATATCATATTTTTTATATTATTAATTTTGAGGTTATGTTTGCTGTTTTAAAAAAACTGTGACGTGATGGGGCCAAACAGACCCTTAGATTCGTATTCAGCACTGCTAAATACTTAAGGATCACATAGTTTCCTTGAAAGGGCATGACTTTTGTTTTTTTTTTTGTTTTGTTCTTTTTAAACCTGTGTTATTTAATATTTTTATAAATTAGCAGTCTAAAGGTATCAGCGCATTCTGTTAAATACTTTAAGAGATTAAACATTTTTTTCTTGTGCTTTTAAGATTGCACTTTTTCAACATAATTTAAAAACGTATATCAAATTATTATTCAATTTTCCACTTTTGAGAAAATGCTCCTAAAGCTGCTTTCTTGTCAATTTTTATAAAGAAATTCAGCCCACCACCACTAAGCATCAATTTATAAACACGCATGTGAACACTCTATCACCCAAATTGCCATATTTATGATACAAAATTTATTTTTTATTCTCTTCCCTCTTCTAAGAGACGAAAATTTATAACCCGCACCTTTTAGTGAGAAAAATGATGCTATAAGACACATTGTTAGAAATAAGGAAAGTTTTTATATAATTTTATTGGATAAAAAATTGGAGACATGTTTTGATTTATACAACAGCATAAAGTTATATTTACGCTTTTAGAAAAGTTTGCATTAGAGTGTTTTAAAGCTTCATAAATAATATACTCTAAAAATTGCCATATAATAACAGTTCCTTTTTTTATTTTAACCTAAAAGTCCAGTTTTTAATATTATCTATGCAACCATAGAAAAAAATATGAACTAATTGCACAAAGTATATTATTATTCCTGAACAAAATGTAGTCGAGTTGATATGCCAATTATATTAAATATACCTTTTAAACATTATATGTAAATTATTGTTTTTGCAAATTATGAAAAATGCCATCTTTAAAAAAAAATGTTTAATAATTAAAAGAGTGCATTTTAATTGGTTGACTGAGCCATTTCTGTCTCTATATTTAGTTCATAAGTTTACTTATTAATATTAATTTTAATTATTCACTAGTAAATAATGATTTTATTTTTTTACTGGTTCTACGGCTCGTGTCCTAAAGCTTATTCACGTATGCAAAAGCCATTTTTTGCTTATTAAAAAATATACAATTATTTTTTATTTGTTTATTCTTTAAACTTTAAACCTCTTGTAATATTTATTTAAATATGATAGACTTTTTATTTATTCCATAATATTTGTATCTATGACATTCACGGTCGAGTGATGATCGCGTTGTTAAATTTAGCAAAGGACGTAGCAATTGTTAAAAGTTAACAACGGTTTAGAATGTTTACCAAAATGTCAGATTTTGACAGGTTGCCTACTAAAATCATTGAATAACACTGACAGTGACGTTTTGTTAAACATTCCAAACCGTCGTTAACTTTTAACAATTGCTAAGTCCATTGCTAAATTTAACAACGCGATCATCACTCGGCCGTCATTGTATTAATAATTTTAAAACAATAATAAATTATAGCATTGGTACTACTGAGAAATTTATAATTCGTTGTGACATAACACAAATATACCGTAGAATTCGAATCTATCATCGTCTGATAGCAAAAAGTAGTCAAAAAGTTGGTTTGTGCACATTGGAAATAAGAAATCGCCTTTAAAAAAGTCTATTTCAAGAAAAATAATTAATTTATCCAAGAACTAATGTTTTTTCGACCTTTGATTGGTATTGGTTGATTTTTTGAGAGATTTTATTTTGAAGATTTGCCATTATTTGATAGTTACTTTTAACAATAAAAAAAAGTAAAACACGTAGAAAAAGATGCTTAAAGACATTTCTGATTCAAAAAATTAATGTAGAATCCAAATTTGCCATGTTCTGCAACATTATTGCTTATATTTGTTTTTAGGATGTCCAACAACTTATTTTGGTGGACATCTTTTAGATATATTCTAAACATTGAAAATATTTAAAATTATTTTTAGACCCAATGCTATACAATGTAAATCCACAATAAAATAAAAAAGGTAACTAGTACGTTAAAGGGCAGAATAAAATGCAAAAATTAACAGATAAACGCAAATTTGTTTGCTGGTAAATTTGTTTGTCAAAAAAGTAATTTTAAATACTCGTATTTACACAGCCTAAAAAACTGACTATTTTGGCAAATACAATAAAAAAATCAATTTGTTCTGCAAAGGATTTGTTGTTAATTTTTTTAATGAATATCTTTTAAGTAGTCACAAGTTCACCCACAATACATTATTAATTTAACAAAACTATTTTTTTAGCAATAAACATATTACTTTTTCAATGAACCATAGCAATTTTAAAGCATACTTTGCGATATTTTTACCACAGCATTTCTTAAAAATATTAAATATTTTTAAGTACTGAAAAAACAAAAAATATATTTGCTTCTCAATATACCCTAGAATAGTTATTGCCAGAAATTAATTGTAATCTTGGCACATTTCTTTAGTATTAAATAAATTAAAATGTTTATATCTTATGGTGTATATTTATAAATAGTTTTAAAATTTTATTAGCGAAGATTATTTCCGTTTTACTGTGGATAAAATAGAATTCTTGCAATATTTTGTGGTTTCTGGCATATATTTTGGATTTAGATGTTTTTGTATAATAATAATAAGGTTTTTTAATCAGTGTTCAGTAATTAGCTATTAAGTTTTTGTGCTTTTAAGCCATGGTTAAGCTGACTGCTTTACTTTTAAAAAGGTTAGTTATTTTTTGTCGATATGGATTTTTACAGGAAACAACTAACTTTGCATGCACCGGTGTAAACCCTGAAAAATAGGACTCAATGATTATATTTGAAGAGAAGCCCAAATAACAAGTATATAGTAAGTAATAACATTAATTTGTGACATTATATTTACCTAACTGTTTGATATTTTGCAAGTATAAAATATGTTAAAAAAATTAAAGCTAGGTTATACTACTGTATTTAAAATACCCCCTTCCCCAATAACTATTTTATTAAAAGTATTCACATACATATTTTTTAAGTTAAGCTTATTAAGCATTTTAAAAAATCGACGCATTGATAATATGCTAATTATTATTTTTAATAAAACAACAAATATTAACATAAGGTAATTTAAATAATTTTATATTGAATATTACAAAATAATTTAAATACACTTTGTACACATAAAATAATAAGAAGGATACCTAAAAATGCATTGGACCAAGATCATTAAGTATTCTTATTTAAACCAGCCTTGTTCCCTTAGTTTTTAATACCTAATTGAAATATTTTTAAATTTGTTAATTAAAGCCCCCTCCCATTATTGTCAAATTTATTAAAGACTTTTTTAGTAAAGACCGCTGTAGAAATGAAAATAGTTTATTTATTTAGTTTGAGAGTTTTTGAAAATGTAATCATTCGTTATCTAACTTATAAAAATGTAGCAGGTATAACACATATATTTTTAAATACCTTTATGCAAATAAAAACCTATTTATTTAATTTAAAGCCTAAAAAATATTCCACAAACACTTGATTTTGAGTCAATGTCCGAATTATAATAATACTGGAACAAGTGGTTAGGAAAAAATATAATTTTTACTTAAAAAAATTCATAAGTTAATTAGGTATTTAAATTGGTTATATGGTAATCTGGTTGTTACACTATCTGTACACACGTCCTTAAATAAAAGTAAAACTTTAATTTTAATATTATTAAGAGTGAAAACAATTGTTATAAAACACTTTAAAGTTAGAAATTTTTATTTTGTGTGCGTATATTATTTAGGCCGAATTAGCGAATTTATTGCTTAAGCTGACGGCAGATTACCTCTTTTATGCTTTTTCTTAAGGGGTAATATTTTGTAATATTTTTTTGTCTTTTAAAATCGACATAAAGTAGCTTTATAAAAAATTTGAGGTCGGATCTATATTGGTTGATAAAAAGGGGTTAAAAAGCGGTTTAAGTAAATATTTTAATTTATTAAATTAAGCATTTGTTAGTATTTCTTTGGTTAAAAAAAATTAATATAATATATTTATTTTCACTTCAAATGTGAAGGGGGCTAATAATTTTATAGGATATCTTAAATGTTTTTTTCACTTGTTTTGTTTTAAATATTTAGTATATTTAGGCATAGACATAGCTGTTGTGTTTAAATTAACCTTTTTTAATTATTTTATGTAATTTATATAATATTTCAAGTACAATTTTTTTATTATTACTATTAAATAATTATGTATATTGTTTTTAGTTACTTCCGTTAAAAATAATAGCGATTGTTTGCATTTGTTATTGAGCCACCCAGTAGTACTTACGATATATTGTCACACTAAGGAATAAGAATATGTTATAGTACAGGGTGGCCCGTTGATTAGGGACCTATTTTTTTTCGAAAATATGAGTTGTACGAGAAAAAGGTTTTAACAAAAGTTGTTTGTTGAGAAAGTATATACTTTTAGGTTTTTTGCGTTGTTATTTACGGGATGGCGACACATTTTTTTTTATTTAAACATATTTTAATACATTTCTTGATAGCCCTTTTAAAGACAAATTCAAGTATATATGTAACTATGGATTTTATATAAAAAAATTCTCGTATAACCTATAGTTTTCAAGAAAAGGTATGGGCCCTTAATAAACTGGCAACCCTGTACATATCACTAAAACGTATCTAAACGTTTGGTGTTACTTTGTTAAAATGATACATTTATTAGGGTGTACTACTAAAAATTTGAAGATCATTTTTTTAAATATATTAGAAAATATTATTTTACTTATAAATTAGTTTTAATATATTTCTTAATATTCTGTATATTTTTGTTGTCTCCTAAACTAAGTTACAATTTTTTATTGACTTCTTTTTAAAATTTGATTACATTTAAAAAAATAAAAACGAAAAATTGTCGATTAGAAATAAGAACAAAAATATAAGCATTAGCTTGTTTAGTTTGGGAAATATAAAATGTTATATGAAATGTAAAATGAAATATAAAGGAAAATAATTATATTTTCTGATAATAAATTATCAGAAAATATTATATTATATTTTAAATTAATTAAAATAAACCGGCGATAAAAAACAAAAATCATTTTTTTATTTAGTAACAACGTTGTAGTATTTTTTTCTATTTAAGCCGCAATGAACAATTACTATAAACGTATTCAATATACCAGCTACATAATTTATATAATATGATAATCTTCCTCGTTATGCTCATGCTTAAAATATTGTTTACAGTTTTCACTTACTTGATTATAATATGGTAAGTAATATTTCAAAATTATATGCTCTTCCTCACACAAGTAATGAAAACACACAGCAGATATACTTAACAATAGCACAATTTACACTACACAATTAAAATATGTTTATTTAAATAGAATCGGTTAAAACGGTTCTACAACTTTTTGATATATTTTTAGCTAAATTCTAGGGTTAAATATGTATTATAGATATGTTATTATTTCTTCACTAAAAAAACTTGTAATTACGAGTTTGTTTTCGTTAGAAAGGTGTAGAATTCGTCCTATAGTATATTACGGGTAAATGTTTTTTTTTTCTAATAGTAAAATGTTTTATTAAACGAATAAAAAAGGTAAAACTTAAAACTAAAAAATATATACAAAGTTTTTACTCGTCCACTTGCGCACCGAAAAACTTTCGTTCTACCCTCGACGTGTTTTTAAAGGAGCGATCCGCCGCGACTTTGCAAGTTTGACGAGCGTCGGTGTGATACCGAATGAGCGCCGTTTTGAACGTCGAAATGCTTTGGATGCTCGCAGATTAGAGGTGCGCATGGAACGTGTAAGGAAAAAAGTACATGACAATGCAATAATACAAAGGTCTTAATATCTATAAAGTTCATTGACTTAGTGGATTTCTGTATTTAATATAATATATACCTAATATATATTATAATAATAACCTTTAATTGTCCTTACGAGTAATTCAAATCTTAAACATATTTTCAAAACACCAAAAGTGATTTAAATGCATTTTTTAACTCTTAAAAGAATTAATAATTTAAATAATTTTGTTTTGAAATATAATATTTTAACTAATATTAGTTCATTTTAAAGTGCGCTTACAATTTTATAGATTTTTTTTTCAACATTTGAAAATCTTTATTTAAATATAAAACTAAAAATAGATTTTGACATTATTAAAAAGTATTTTATCAGCAATATGCTTACTTTTAATTACAAATTCACTACCATCAACAAACCTATCAGTTTTTTATGACAAAAATATTCTGTATAGAGAAAAATATTTTAAATAATAGTTATTATATATCGACTGTTTTTTTATCCTTTATTATGTCAATTATATCAAAACATTGTGTTTTTAATAGTATGTAAAAAAGATTTTGCCATTTGTACCAACTCGGTTACAATAAACTATTCAATAAAACGGCCTTAAAAATTATAAGTCTGAAGTTGTAAAAATTATAAAATATATATATATATATATATATATATATATATATATATATATATATATATATATATATATATATATATATATATATATATATATATAGGCAATTTTCTATAATCGGACTTTTTCTTTTCGATTTTTTGTAATTTTCTTTTATACCATTTTTAGAGAAGGTGGGGTCTCTCTAAAAATGGTATAAACGAAAAAAAGTTTCGAAGGTACACAAAAATCGAAAGAAAGATGTAGTTTCCATTGCCGTATGGCATCTTTGGAATTTTTTTTGATTTCGACATGTTCTCGGCATTGTTTTGTGGAGTAAAAAAAATTAAACCTGTCTGAAATGGTCAGATGTTTTTTCTCATATTTTAAGCGGAATCTGATTAGTTAATTCAAAAATTAAATATTTTGTCTCTCGCAAATTTTCCTGAAAACATTTATTTCGCTGGAAAAATTGAATTTAAAAAATGATCTATATTTCAATATCATGAATCAGAATTCTTTAATGCATACATGGAAATTTTGTCAGAATTTTTGGTAACATTTTTGAATTTTCTCATTTTTGCAGAGAATAAAATTTTGGCAAATTGTGAAAAAATGCAAAAAATGAGAAAAATTTAAAATGCTCCCAATAATTTTAAAAAAATTCCCATGTATTCTTTAAGGAATTCTAAGATCTTTTATCTCTATTATTTTTTTGTAGGACCCGTTGTTTTTGTGTAAAAAATTCATGAAACTGAAATATAGATAATTTTTTAAATTTAATTTTGCCAGCGAAATAATTTTTTCAAGGAATATGTAAAGGAAAAAATATTTTAATCTTGAGTCAACAAATCAAATTTCGTTTACAAAATGAGAAAATAAAATTGACCGCCATTTTTGACAGGTTTCAAATTTTTCTTTTTTTTTTAATCCACAAACAAATGCCATCAATATCGAAAAAACTGCCAAAGATGCCATAGGGCAATGGTTAACCTTTTTTCCGATTTTTCTATACCTGAATTTATGGAGTAAGGTAGTGTCCGTTACACAAGAATGGCCCATATTTTATATATATATATATATATATATATATATATATATATATATATATATATATATATATATATATATATATATATATATATATATATATATTATATATATATATATATATATATATAATATTATATATATATATATATATATATATATATATATATGTATATATATATATATATATATATATATATATATATATATATATATATATATATATATATATATTATATATATATATATATATATATATTATATATATATATATATATATATATATATATATATATATATATATATATATATATATAATTTATTATCAGGGGGAAAAAATTTCGGACGCCGAAAGGCATAAACGGTTTACCGCCATTGGGCAGGTGTGGGGGGTTTATTGCTTCTCTTTTACCATTTCAGGATTTGAAAATTGGGGTGAGAGTAACCCGCTTGAGTCAAGGGGCGAGCTCCCTCTCAGGATCGAATTTGCTTAAATATTGACTGTTTATTGAATTATATTTAAAAACCGATCAAATGTATACTTTATTTAGTTAGTGTTCGAGAAAACATTGGGCCCACTTTTTTGGATCATTAAAATTTATTTCCCAAAATTTGCATAGTGGTAGTTTAAATTTATTAAACCGGGAAAAAACTCCAACCCCCCAAATGACCCCCCCAAAAGTCACTGGGAATTGGGGACCTTTGCGGGTGATTTTAGGGGGTTGGAGGCGTTTTCGGCTTTTGTTCTGAAAGACCCTTTTGATTATCGTGTTAAGAATAATTTTGCAAAAATTTTTAAAGCAATTTAAAAAAATTTAGTTTCCCTAAAATTGTGGATCCCCCTTAAAAATGTGTTTATCTCGAGAACCGCTGCTCCTAAAAGACTTAAAAAAGTTTCTTTTTTGATGCAGATGATTTATAGTAACTTATTCTTTAATAACAGGTCAATATTCTAAGTTTAAAAAAGTTACGACATCTAAAACAAGTGAGGTAGGCCGTAGCTGGCGCCCCCTACTAGCAAAATCAAAAGCGTGAAGAATTTAAATTTCTCGTCCCCAGAAAACCCCCAGATCCCAAATTTTGTACCGCTAGGTCATTTGTTAAAGAATAATTAAGAAAACGAAAGCAAATTAAAACTTTAACACCTGTATCTTAATAACTAAGATTTCACGTTTATATGAACTTTTCGATTTAAAAAATCGATCCAGAATGCCTCTTCAATTTATGACATACCATTTTTAAAAAACTGTATATATATATATATATATATATATATATATATATATATATATATATATATATATATATATATATATATATATATATATATATATATATAAAATTTTATATATATATATATATATATATATATATATATATATATATATATATATATAATATATATATATATATAAAATATATATATATATATATATATATATATATATATATATATTAAAATTTTTTTTTTTTTTTGAAAGTTTAATAGTAAAAATTAAAATAAAAAATGTCTCGAGAACTGTTGGTCTTGAATAAAATTACCAACAACTTTGTTTTCCATTTTTTTTTTTGGTTCATGTCTTTTTGGGGAAAACGGAAAACGAAAATTTCATGAAAGAATTGGGGTTTAGACCCGCACTACGCCGGTGAGTTGCGATTTTGCCGCAATGGACCCCCTTTGTAGAGCATTTAATTTTCAAATCCCGCCTGAAGACGATAACATAAAATCCCGCTAAGTTATAAAAATTTTTAAAAAGGATCAATTTTTTAAATGTTTTTAATTGGAAAATCTTCACACGCATTGTGAGAGTACTCAATATTAATGTTAGTATTGAAACTTTAAATATTTCCAAAAAAAAAATATAAATATATATATATATATATATATATATATATATATATATATATATATATAGAACAAAAAAATATTAGTGTATGGTGGTAAAAATTTAATGTATTATGTATAGTTTGTAAAAATTAAAAGGTTAAACTTAAAAAAACCCCTTAAAAGTTCGTCCTTGTTTTAAAATTTTTAAAACAGTAGTAACTTAAACAGTTAATTAAAAAATAATTTAGTGCTTTTTATTATCTTTGCAGTGTAGTTATGGCATTTAGTTTTAATATTAGTATCATGTTACATCTAGCAAGAGGTGCAGCTAAAATGTTAAAGCGATAAAATTTAGTTATTGGTCCAAATTAAACGAAATTTTTATTTTGAATTGATAATTTTACAAAATAAAACCATTAAAAAAACCCTTTAAAAAACGCATGAAAAGAACTGATTAAAGACACGCTCTGATAGAGCCATAAATAAAACGTCTTTAAGTCCCATTAGTAACGTATTGTATGGACACATGCGTTGGTAGATTATGGGCAATTAGCTTTTTATGAAGTCGGAAATAATAATTGCTTTATCCTTTTGAATAGTTGGCTTTTAAAGAAAATTTATGCTTTTAAGTAAAGCCAGCAGATAGCAAATATTCTTATTTTTTAAATTTTAGGAGTCGCTTTAATTTATTATGAGTTAATTTTAAAATTTAACTATACGTTAAAAAAATTGAAAAAGTTAATAGTGTTTATATTTTAAACCTAAGAGGGTTAATTTTTAAAAAATTCATTTAAATATAATAGGTACAAGGGTCAGACGCGCGGCTTAAATTAGAAAGATTTTAGGTCTATTAGTGTCCTATTGTGATTTAAACACATTCAGACACTCAGATTTTAATTCGATTGGCATTTTTTAAGATTATTGGTATATCGTATGTTTTTATGTAACTAAAGTCATAAAACATATTATTTAAATATATGATAAGAGGGATATAAAAAATTTGTTTTTATTTTACACTGCCCTTTATTTAAAATTGATTGCACAAAATTTAAAACAAAAGTTTTTAAGATAAAAATCTTGTATTGTAAGATAAGGAAAATTTAAATATAAATAAGGAGCTCAAGTAAGGAGCTAAAATAGATACATTTTTAAATTTTCATTTTTTTTTTAAATATACATAAATACAGAAAAACCTTTAAAATGGATTTTAAACAAAAATGGGTATGTTTCTTAGGTATCTTATTATTATTTTTGCCTGGTTAAACTTTAGGGGCAAAAACTGATATATTATAACTGCACTGCCATCTACCAAGCAATACCCTTGCTTTCCCGCCTTGTCTAAAGAGTATTTATTAATAGTATTTATTATTTAGTATAAATACATTTTAAAATACCCAAAGATCTTAGGTACACCAGCAATCAGTTTTAAACCTATGTAAGCCTATTTGACACAAAATACTTTAAGAGTTGCCGCCAGAAAATATTCTTTAAGCAGTCACTAGTAAAATTTCTCTAAATTATCTTTAGCATTCTATTAGAATTTTATAATATGTATATTTTAAGAATATCATTATTACTAACTTTAGGGTAAAGTTAACGGGCACTTATGATTTAAAAATAAATTTGTCAATTTTGTACGAGCATGTTTAATAAGTAGCATAAATAAATAAATACATAACTTTCTTTGTTAAATACATAAATTTAAATTATATTATTAACTATCAAAATAAGTTATCTAGATTTTTAATAGTAGTTAAGCAACTGTAAACCCAAAATGCAACTGTTAACCAAAAATTAAAAAAAGGGGGTTTTTAGATTACTATATTTAAATCATTACCTGACAAAATTTTGTTTCCTACGCATAATATTTTAAAATAACCTAATACACAGAATTAAAAACCTATTAATTTTTATGTAATCAAATTAAATAATATTTTTATGTTTTAATAAATTTATATTATACCTAGTAATTGTTATAATAATATAGATTTTTTTTAATGAAATACCAATCTTTTAACGGTTCATTGTCGCTATACAAAGATCTAATTGTTTAATTTTTCTAATAGCCCATACTAATTTTTTAGGGCGATAATAAATAATTACTGCTTAACTGCAACAGAAGCAATTAAAAAGTGACACTTCAATACTGGTCATAAATTGCTTTAACACTGTGTAATCGAATTACATAAAATATTGATAAGATCCTATTCTAGCTAGGTATAAGCCGAGGCGTAAATTTATTCGGTTCATCTTTATCGTTCTAAACGTATTTCAGGATTTTCCTTTGTTTTTTTTTATAAATTCGTTTTAAATGTCTTTACTAGAAAATACGTTTATTTTAATTTAAGTTGTTAGGAGTAGACTAGCAATAATTAACCTATACCAAAAAATTTCAAAAATACATTAAGTGTCCTTAACACAAAAACACATTATATTACGTTTAATAGAATATATAAATTTTCTATGTGGCAACATTAATTTTAATTTAGAATATTTTTAAAATCTTAAGCATTGCTTACATAAAGCCACTAATAAAAGTGGGTATTGTGGGTTTCCTAGTTTCTCCAATAAAGTGTAAGTGCGGTGTTTTCATATAACATCTTTTTAAGACAAGGCGTTAGTGGTACCACAAATATTATACAAATAACTACTACCCCTGTACTATCTCATATTAACCTGTGGGTAATGTTATCCAGACAGGACCTAGATTTACCGGGCAATCTCAATCACAGACAGTAGTATTCGGTTTTGCTGCCTATAGTCCTTTAATAAACTACTATCACCCAACTTTGCTTAATTTGACATATTCTACAAAGAACAGTGTTTTAGCAAAGGTTGTTGATCTTGTATTTTTTTATAAAAATTACTCTACTACTACCTACCCGTCAAATCTGAACTCACTTCGATAAAGGTGAAATTTTGATGATTGCATACTAGCATGATTATTAGAAATGTTTTTTGTCATAAGTTCCTAATTATTTAAAAATCTACTTATTTACTTACATATATTGCTATTTATTAAAGAGTCTTTGAAATAAGAATTTGTAAGAGTTTTCTTTGACCTTTTTTTATAATATATGTTTTGGTTTCTTGGTTTTAGGTCAGTAGGAACATAAAAACACTATGTTTGTTAATACTTTATTGATATAATGATGACGTTTCGATCATTTTTGATCTTTTTTAAATCACATAGCGTACTTCGTAAACAATAATGCACATTTATAAACAATTAGGTGTATAAACAACACAAAGGATAAACTATTTCTATCAATAATAAACATAAACAGTTTATGTTTATTATTTATTGATAGAAATAGTTTGTCCTTTGTGTTGTTTAAAATGTAAATGTACACCTAATTGTTTATAAATGTGCAATATTGTTTACAAAGTACGCTCTGTAATTTAAAAAAGAACAAAAATGAAATCGTTATATCATTAAAGCATTAAAAAACATAGTGTTTTTATGTTCCTACTGACCTTAAACCAAGAAACAAAAAACGAAAAAATTATATATATATATATATATATATATATATATATATATATATATATATATATATATATATATATATATATATATATATATATATATATATATATATATATATATATAATAATATATATATATATATATATATATATATATATATATATATATATATATATATATATATGGGTGGGGCACCCCAACCGCCACGGAGTTTATAGAAAGTCCGTGAAAATTTTTAGAAAATTCTTTGCAGGATGTATACAGACGGTAGAGGACCTTCATTTAAAAATATTTGCATTTATATAGGTGATTAAAAAAAATAACATATCAAAGTTATGTTTTTTTAAATGGGACACCCTATATTTTTATCGGTTTTGAATTTAGAGCAAAATAAAGCTATGTTTCAATAAAGGTTCCATACCTAATCCCCACCTTTTTGAAATATTTGCAAATTTCTGATTTTGTAGAACTTTAGTAAAACAATTTTTTCATCGTAAATATTTAAACTAGAATTAAATTACCATAGCCAATATTTAGTAAACATACTATTACTATTGATATGGTTTAACATTTTTATTAAAATATTATACAGGGTGGTCAAAAATAACTTCTAATATTATTGACGTCCTTTTGCAAATAACTCTCTTATTTTAAATGGAACACCCTGTATTTGACTATTTAATATTATGCAGAATTTATTACAATTCATTGATATAGGGTTTGCCTATACCTAAAACCGTTACTTTTTTAATTATTCGCATTTTGTCTAGTGCGTGCACTTAACACGTGTATAGTATTACCATATTAAAATATTTTTAAACAAGGAGGCTTTGACACAGAGAAGTTACGATTGTTATTACTATTTGTTTATTATTTGACAGATATCAAATTTAGTGGTTAGCTAATTTGTCAGTCATTATTTGACTTCTTAATTTGTTCAATTCTATTGTTAATTATGAAAATTACAACTTGCTAGAACGTATTAGTATGATCTTAATAATCGGAGAGTGTGAGGAGAATTGTTACTTGCGTCCAGGGTTTACGCCAGAAATATCCGAAAGAAACCATCCGATAAGCGGGTTTTAGAAAGATTGTTGCGGGACTTTAAAAGAAGTGGTAGCGTTGCTTACATGAAAGCAGTCAGACATGGGACCATCGTTGAAATGAGGAGAAAGAACTTGATGTTCTTGGTACTATAACGGAGAATCCATATGTAGGCCAACGTGAAGCAAGGAAATTACAAACATTAGTCGACGTAGTGTAGGCGAATTGTCAAAAAGTATAAATATCATCCGTACCACATAATGCTACATCAGGCTCTTTCCGATGGGATTTTGCTAGGCGAATTGATTTTTGTATTTGGGCCATGGATAAATTTGGTGAAGACGAACATTTTTTTGATCGTGTAATGTTTTCAGACGAATCTTTCACAATAATTGGCTTAGTAAATAGGCATAATTTCCATTATTACAGTGATGAAAATCCTCATTTGATACGGTCAACAAATCACCAACATAGATGGTCAATTAACGTGTGGCAGGCGTTATTGGCACAAAAGTAATAGGTCCTCATTTTTTGATGGTGACTTAAACGGGGAGAAATTTAGGAAATTTTTACGTGACGACTTGCCAGAACTGTTGGAAGATGTCCACTTTGGAGACTAGACGGGAGATGTGGCTGCAGTTGATGACCTGCACACTATCACGCAAATGTGGGGAGTTTTAAATACACAATTTGCAGATAGGTGATTGGTCGGGGAGCTATACAATTGGCCGGACTACAGATCAAAGACCACATGTTTAGACTTTTTTTTGTGGTGATATTAAAAATGTAGTTTACCAAGTACCCCAACTACTCCAGATAATATAAAGCAACGAATTGAGACGCTATGCAAGACATAACCCCCAAATGCTACGACATGTAAACTGTCTTTGAAAAAGGATTCGTGTTGCTAGAAGTAAATGGACGCCATTTTGAGCATTTGCTAATTGGAAATGATAATGTTTAGTTTTGTTGAAATCATAGGATTAGTAATTAATATTGGAATGGGCTTTCCGGGCTTAAGGTCCGTGGTCGGGAAGTTTTCTTACATAACTTTTAACTACATTGGCGGTAGTCATCTTCAGAGCGCTAGGGCGAGCGTTCGGCGTGGCGTCTCACTTTGACCGAACACACACAAAGCTCTTAAACCCGGAAACCACTCCAATATTGATTCTAGCAGTGAAAACCTACGTTCATTAATTGTTAATTAACTTTGTTGTAATGTTTAATACCTTTTGTTTGTTTTTGCTATTTAACTTTATAATTTATTATTATAGTTGATAGTGTTCCAGTGCATTGGAGTGAAATACTACACGTGTTAAATGCACGATCTCACAAAATTGAAATAATTAAAAGTAATGGTTTAGGTATAGGCAAACCTATATCAATTAATTGGTAATAAAATTCTGCATAATATTAAATAGTCAAATACGGGGTATTCTATTTAAAATAAGAGTTATTTACAAAAGAACATTCATAATGTTAGAAATTATTTTTTGACCACCCTGTATAATATTTTAATAAAAAATGTTAAACATATCGTAGTAATAGTATGTTTACCAAATATTGGCTATATGGTAATTTAATTCTAGTTTAAATATTTACTTGATGAAAAAATTGTTTACTAAAGTCTAACAAAATCAGAAATTTGCAAATATTTCAAAAGGGTGGGATTAGGTATAGGACCTTATTGAAACATGGCTTGTTTTTGCTCTAGAATTCAAAATTGATAAGAATATAGGGTGTCCCATTTAAAAACCAACTTGATATAGTACTTTTTTAATCACCTGTATAAATGCAAATATTTTTAAATGAAGGTCCTCTACCGTCTGTATACATCCCAAAAGAATTTCTAAAAATTTTCACGGGCTTTTGTATAAATCCGTGGGTTTGGGGGCCCCACCAATTTATATATATATATATATATATATATATATATATATATATATATATATATATTTTATATATATATATATATATATATATATATATATATATATATATATATTTTATATATATATATATCTATATATATTTTATATATATATATATATATATATATATATATATATATATATATATATATATATATATATATATATATATATATATATATATATATATATATATATATATATATATATATATATATATATTATTTTTTTTATAGAGTTTTTCTTGGTATAGGTTAAAATAAATTTGGGAAAACAATTTCAACAACGTTTCGAAAAATTATATTGTGCTTTTCAGTTTTTTTTTCTAAACTAATGGTATACCAAAGAAACATGGTCAGGGGTTATTTAAATTTTTTAAATTTAAACCATCCCAAAACAAATTAACATGTCAAACACACTTGCCTCCCGGAATGAATTCGAAAAACACTATATAACATTTTTTTCCCGAAAAATAGGTTCTTTCTATTTTATAATGTTAAACACCACAAGAAAATATTATAGCCTTGCCCAAACCCCGGTCTCTCGAAAACATATTACTCAACATGCCCCGTGGCCCCGGCCCAACCCCCACATCACTGTGAAAAAAACCAAAGTCCAATTTGCCAAATCAGCAATTAACCAAAATGAGACAGAAAAGGACGGGTTGGGAAAATTACTGGTTTAACTTAAAAACAAAATACGACTCAAAACCCAAAAAATTTAAAAAAAGAATGATTGAGAAAAGGGTTTTAAATGACAAAAAGATAGTGTTGTCATCAGACTAATTTTAAAAAATCCAAAAAATAGTGAGAAAAAAGTGTGGGATATGAGTAAGGTCTTTTTGTGGTTATGATCTGGTTAATTTAAATTAAAAATAAATCATCTGTTGGTTAAAGAAAACATTTATTAAAAATAATAAAACATTTTTTAGAGGGCCCTCGGTATCAAAACAAATATTGGTATTATCCTGATTTTTGCTTTTAATTTTTTAATCTGGTAGAGGGGAGATTTTTAAACCAACAATGTAAATTTGGGGGCGTTTTACCCCCTTGAGCCTAGAATTGAAAGGAATGTGTGCCAAATTTTTTTTCAACCATCCCCTTTAAAACCTATAAAATAATTTATAAATGGAAAGAAAAAAATATAAATTATATATATATATATATATATATATATATATATATATATATATATATATATATATATATATATATATATATATATATATATATATATATATATATATATATATATATATATATATATATATATATATTCATATATATATATATATATATATATATATATATATATATATATATATATATATATATATATATATATATATATATATATATATATATATAATTATATATTTACTTTTCTTAAACCCATTTTATAAATTATTTTTTATAGAGTTTTTTTTGGTATAGGTTGACAAAAAAAATTTGGAGAATTTTTTTAGAAAACGTTTCGACATTATTTTTTGTGTTTTTTCAAGTTTTATTCTAAAAATTTCAAAATTTAAAAATTAAAATTTAAAAAGTTTTAAAACACTACCAGATTAAAATTGTTTTGAATACACATTTAAAATCTCACACTTATATACGTCATATTTAAAAAACAGTTTAAAAAATTCGTACAAATAAAACAAAAATGCAGGATAAGTACATACCTTGAGTTGTTTTGTTTATTTCTGATGCAGAACTTAGTTCTCTAAAGGAATGTTATTATTTTTTTTTTATTTTTTAAGATAAAATTTATTCTAATATGTTTTCTTTGTAAACAGGATGTTATTTATTTTTAATTTAAATTATACAGACTGTCTAATATACATATATACATACATAGACATCAAATACAATACACACACACATACCACACACATATTTTTTTTTTTTTCCTATTATTTGGGATTTATTAAATTATGGAAAATTTTGACTAAGGCTGTTTATATCTTTTGTCATTAGGCATTTTTTTTTTTTGATCTCAATCATTTTTTTTTTAATTTTGGAGTTTGAGTCTGTAGTCAATATTTTTGTTTTTTTTAAAATTAAATTGTGCTTGGTTTGAGACTCCCTGTTTGTGTAATGCGGTGGAGGCGTTTTTAGTATATTTATGACCGTTAATTCTCATTTCTAGGTGTTGTGTAGTCATTCCAATGTATTTTGGGGCAATTTAAGATGATATTGAGTATATTAATTGGACTTTTTTTTGGTTTCCCTTTCTTTTAATATGTGAATAGTGTAATTTAAACTGATTTTGAGCCCTATGACAAACAGTTATGTTTAGATAAAATATGTTTTATTTTTCTGAGAGGCCAGGAGTGTAATAAAGGATATATCTTTTTTATTTTCTTTGTGTGTTTTAATGAGGCTTTTTTATTTTATTATAAAATAGAAATGTTCTTTGATTGGGGAAACTTCTAATATTTTTTTCTGAAAAGATTATTTATTAGTGTTTGTTTCACTTTTTTAAGATTTCCCCGGTTCCATTCGGGAGAGGTAAGTGGATTGCCTGGTTAAACTTAATATGACACTGTTATATATATATATATATATATATATATATATATATATATATATATATATATATATATATATATATATATATATATATATATATATATATATATATATATATATATATATATAATTATTATATATATTATATATATATATATATATATATATATATATATATATATATATATATATATATATATATATATACAGGGGGCCACAGATTCGAGTGCATGCATGGGGATCTCGGGAAAACCCTAAGAGATACGAAGTTTTGTTAAATTATGGCAAAGTTGCGCATTTAGTGCCTAACAACATGCCCGATTGGAAAGTTGTAAAATTCGAGTACCTCCGAGATACTGGAACCGAAATTTGCTGATTTCGTTTTTTTTTTTTTTATGGCGTTATTTAAAGATATGAAAAAAAAAAGACACTTTTAATGCCACTTCTTAAGGTCTACAAAACAGCGTTGAGAGATTTTCCAAAAACGTTTCGTTTCGTTAGACCATCATCAACTTTATTTTTAAATACGGACCCGTTTTTATTTAATTTTTGAACCCTTTTAATATCCCAATTTATACCCTTTACCCCTTTTATAAGGGTTTCACAGATTGAAACTGAAGAGATTGTGGTTAGCCCATTTAGTTTTGAACATGCCCATTATGTAAAATGAAATTTAGCGTTTTCGTTTTTATTTTATATTTAGATAGAAAAAGTATATCATTTTTTCCCAAAATAAAATGTTGAGACGTCTCGTTTCTTAAATTTTCATCAACTTTATTTTTAAATATTCAGGTTATTGCATTTTTTGAAGTATAATCCCATTACAAGGGATGTATAATACTTAATATTTTTCTGTTAAATAAACATATTTTCCATAAGGGGAAATGGGGGAAGACAAGGAACGCACATAACTTTTATAGGGGGTTCCATATTTGTTAATAAATATTAAGTGTTATACATTTTTGTAATTGGGATAATAAGAGGGTTCAAAAAATAAAATAAATAGGTCCGTATTTAAAAAAAATAAAGTTGATGATGGTCTAACGAAACAAAACGTCGTAAGGGAAAAAATCTCCTCAACGCTGTTTTGTAGAGCTTAAGAAGTAGTCAGGGAGAAAGTGTCTTCTTTTTTTCTTTCTTTAAAATAACGTCAGAAAAAAATAAAACAAAATCAGCAAATTTCGGTTTTTTCCGGACCGGAAGTACTGGAATTTTGCGGCTCTGTAATCGGCATGTTGTTAGTACCTAAATGCGCAACTTTGGCTAAATTTAACCGACTTCTTATCTAGGTTTCCGAGATCCCATGCATGCACTCTGAATCTGTGGCACCTGATATATATATATATATATATATATATATATATATATATATATATATATATATATATATATATATATATATATATATATATATATATATATATATATATATATATATATATATATATATATATATATATATATATATATATATATATATATATATATATATATATATATATATATATATATATATATATATATATATATATATATATATATATATATATATATATATATATATATATATATATATATATATATATATATATATATATATATATATATATATACAATATACCGTTTTGTGCATCGTCCGGCGGGATAGCGGAATATAGGAAATCCCATGTAATTTTTAATGGGGTCAATTATTGCCTTTCCTAATTATCTTGGAGAAAAATTCTATTAAAGTTTACTGAAGAACATGCAAATGTACGTCCATGGTTAAAACTTTAGATTTTTCGCTTACACCGTTTGCGAGTTAGATGCTTATATATTTAAAAAAATACTTTATTGTCGCCTTATATTTATCAACAACAATAACAATACCAGTTAGTTGTCCGCTGTACGATTTTTTGATAATGATAAAGCACTAAATTTTAAAATGACAACGTTAATTCACAACCAACTGGTATTTTTATGGTTGTTCATAAATATGAGGCGATAAAAAAGTATTAATTTTTAATAATGAATTAGCATCCAACTCGCAAACGGTGTAACCGAAAAATCTATACTTTTTACTATAAGATATATGTATATATATATATATATATATATATATATATATATATATATATATATATATATATATATATATATATATATATATATATATATATATATATATATATAATATATATATGTATATATAGATTTGCATGCTCTTCAATAAACTTTAATAAAAATTTCTCCAAAATATTTAGAAGAGCCAATATTTAATCCCATTAAAAATATATGGGATTTTCTATATCCCGCTCGACGATACACCACCCGGCATAATAACTTATAATATTGCTGGCATTAGGTTATTTATCACCTGACTACAATTACCAATGTAAGTTTAATTTCACCTTTTACAAAAAAGGTGTGCATATGTTTTAACAGTTTGCTTAAATAATGATACGTTTTTGTTTCCTAAACTACAAAAATGTTATTTTTCGGCCAGTTGACACCATAGTAGTCCCCTTTTAAATTCTTTCGCCGACAATATTGCCACGGCACACTTGATAGGATGCGTGGGTGAATAATGCGTTTGCTTAAGACTTCGACAAGTCAGAGTCCGTAATCTATTGAGCCACAGCTTGGTATTTGTCCTTTCTATTTTAAATTAAGAAATGTTCCCTTAGGGGTTGATCTTCCCTAAAGTGCATAGCCTGTATAAATAGCAGAAAGTTTTAGTCAAGTTATCAATTAAAAAAAATCTAAATTATTTAGAAATTAAAGAACCTATTGTAATTTTTGCCATGTTAATTTTTGCCAATTTTAATTTTTATTTAAAACAAAATAAATACCACCTAATATATTTGCATTTATTCCAAATATTTAAAAAAATGTTAGACCATGTTAGATGTAAAAAGAAAAAAATCCTCTTAAAATATCACATAATATATTAACAGTCAACCCTCTCACCATTTTCCCTTAAAGCGATATCGCTCAAAAGCAATACATTGCTCACTTTAGGATTACCCTAAAACCAGCATTTGTTTTATGTTTTATTTTGAAATTTTTTGACTTACTCGCATTTTTTTTATTTAAAGGTATTTATCTCTAAAACTTTTAAAACATTTTTAGTGTTCAATTGACTTTGTTTCAAACGTAAATAATTATTTTTGTAACAAGTACCTTAAATCAAGTTTTTTGGGACGAAACGCAGATGAGTTAGGTTCATGTTACAAACAACATTTTCTTATTTATGCTCCAAAAAATATTTAATTTGTTTAATATGTCACCAGTCAAAATTTAAAAAATGTCAAAAGTTTAGAAAATTAGGTGTTTTACTCGTTGTATTAAACTAATATTTTTATTTTGGGAAGCATAGATGATGATAATTTATTTATTTCAACAAAATCTTGTAGTTTATGCTCCAAAAAACATTTGAACATTTTATTATGTTAATTTTTAAAAATATCGAAAATAATAAAAACTAAGTGTTTAATTATTGTATTGAACCAATATTTATATTTTGGGGAATAACCATAAATAATTGTAATTTAGTTATATTGTTGTATCTATTTATTATATTAAATATAGTGTTGTTTTATTGTTGCTTGATGTATTTGTACTTGATCAAAATAAGTGCCATGACGACTTATTGGAACTGATTTCATAGATTTATTTTTCGGACTGAATTGAGTCCGCAAAAAAAAGATCTTTTTGAAGCAAATATAAAAATATTTTTTTAAAATTATGAATTAAATTATAACCTATTGCAATTTTTTATTATACTGCATAAAAAATAGCCCTGTAAAATAGCGAATAAAATTTCATTTGTAAAATTATATAGAAATGAAAGTAGCCCTTTTTGTAAAATTATTAGGACTTTTAAAAATGGTTTTCTTTAGTACTACCATCCATATACAGTTAATAAAATAAAAAAACAATTTAAATAAATATTTTATTATTACTTTATATGATGTGTCCTCGCACTATCTTGTTTTAACCATTTTTAAACCAGGACACTTGTCACTTGACGATAACCTATAATTCCATTTAAGCTCTCAACTAGAGCATACAGTAAATGTCTTTTAAATCTTTTACCTTTCGAAAACGTCCGCTATTACTATAGTAGGCCATTTTACCTCAACATACTATACTTCAGGCCCTTTTAGGACCATTACAGAGATTTACAGCTAAACTGGGCAAAAATGGCCTTTCGTTTTAAACTCTCCGCTAAATGTGCCGTTTTTGGAAGTATTTACAGACCGATATACGTGGATTTTTGTGGCCAAAGCTGTTGCATTTGGAATTCAGAGCGAATTTACTACATATTGGCGTATAAAGGTGCCAGTACTCTTTAGAATATTGGCAAGAACATTTTTATGCTAATATGCTCACAGCCAGTAACAAAAAGTGGTCAAACTGGCTTTTAGGGTGCCGTTAAAATCAAACAAACATTTGATATATTATATATATATATATATATATATATATATATATATATATATATATATATATATATATATATATATATATATAAAATTATATATATATATAATTGGGATTCAAAAATCGATCACGAAACTTAGGAGGGTGATTCTGCATGACAAAATAATGGTAGAGTCTCATAAATTTTTTTCAAATTGTCAAATTCAAATATTAGAATTATTAAGTTTTTTGTAAATATATCATTTAATTTTTAAAGGCAATTTACGTCTAAACGGTTGGATTTAGCGACATACTAAAAACTATTATAGCTGTCAAAACTAAAAAATTTTGACAAAAAAACAATTTTAAATGTAGGTAAAGTGCCCTCTAGCGGCACACAATCAATGTAAATTTTTACTAAAATTATGAAGCGCAATCGACTCAGTCTACGTTTCAAATATTAGTGAAATCGGTTGTTCCGTAAGCAAACGATTTAAAAAACAAAAAATAAAAAATTGAACTTTGTCGGCTTGTAACTCGAAAACGAATGACATTTTGAAAAAAAATTATATGAGACTCTACCATTATTTTGTCATGTAGAATAACCCTCCTAGTTTCGTGATCGATTTTTGAATCACCATGTATATATATATATATATATATATATATATATGGATATATATATATATCAGTATATATATATATATATATATATATATAGTGAGTCGGGAGGAACGCACCAAACTCCAGGTGAGTATTGTACACATAAAGATAATTTAAAAAAGCTCATATGTTCTTATTTGATTCTCATTTGTTTTCAAATTATAGCGTATTAAAAAGGTTTTAAATAGTTTACTGCTTCTTATCACAAATGCTGTAGGTACCGATTGTTTGGTCCGTTTTGTTTTTCTAACCTGTGTAAGCGTCAGTATGTTTCACGCGTTTATTTTCGAGATTGTACCATTCAAGTGTTATAAAATGCTTCACATCTATTTAAATTTAGAATATGTAAGTATGGTCTTTGTTTACGGCTTTTGTAATGGAAATGCTACAGTTGCTGTTCAAGAATACCGTCGACGATTTCCACACCGGAGAAATCCGGATAAAAACCTATTTATCAGAGCTTACAACAAACTTTGCGAGACCGGAACTCTGTCCAGTACTAACATAACATCTGAACGAGACACTCGACAAGGTTTAAAAGAAGTAGAAAATATTTTAAATTTGGTAGAAGATGATGCAACGACCAGCTTACGAAGAATTTTTACTCAATTGTTCATTCCACAGAATAGAGTAATCAACACGTTCCACAAGCAAGGCCTATATCCATACCATGTACAGCGTGTACAGTTGTACAGCACCTACAACCGGAAGATTATGTAAGGCGTATGCAATTTTGTGGTTGGGTAAATAATAATCGTCCTGTTGTATCGCGCATACTTTTTACCGATGAAACAACATTCACCCATAATGGCATCAATAGTACTCACAACTCTCATGTATGGTCAAACAAAAATCCACACGCAACAGTCGAAACTAATTTTCAGCACAAGTTTTCGGTAAACGTGTGGGGTGGTATGGTCGATAGTTATTTAATTGGCCCACACATTTTAGAAAATCGTCTCATGGGAGAGAACTACTTATTTTTTTGCGAAATGAGTTAAAAGCATTATTAAAGGAAGCTCCTCTAAACATCAGAATGCAAATGTATTATCAGCACGATTGAGCCCCGCACATTTTGCTTGTCAGGTCAAGCAATATTTGGACGAAGAATTTCCAGGAGTATGGATTGGTCGCGGTGGCCCTATTAGTTGGCCTCAAAGATCTCCAGACCTCACACCACTAAACTATTGTTTGTGGGGTTGGTTTAAAAATGAGGTGTACAGAGTGAAAGTCAACACTCAGGAGGCCCTAATTCGACGCATTAGAAATGCGGAAGTGTTTCTCAAAGAAAGACATAAATCACTCAAAAAAGCAACAAGAGCCCTTCGCAGACGACGTAGAATGTGTTTAAAGGTTAATGGCGGTATTTTTGAACATTGGTTAAGGAAGCGCTATAATTACAATCATGTTAATTTAGGAATTTTTTTTGTTTATGGTTGAACATATGGGTTTTTAAAATATTTTTTACGTGTACAACACACACCTGGAGTTTGGTGCGTTCCTCTCGACTTACCCTGTACATCAAAAAATGTTATGAAAACAAGTTGATCAGAACTAAAAACCACGCTTAAATATGCAATTACACCCATTTACGATAAAAAACAACATTTTTTTTTTCGTGTCTACAATAACAATGCAAAATTGACTGTAGTTATATATGTAATTTAGGATGCTCTGACATACAAATGAATTGTTGATAGCAAGAAGTGTTTAACAGCGACCGTCAAAACGCGTTAGAGTTTATAAAGTACATAAAAATGGTGTTACTAACTTCTGTTGTGTTTATTCCTAATTAATTATGTAGAAAAATTTGTAAAAAATAACAAAACTTACTTTTTAATTGTAAGTGGATAAAATTGCATATTTAAACGTGGTTTTTAGTTCTAAACAACTTTTTTTATAACAATTTTTGATATTGTTAAAAATAAAGGTACTTTACTCTTGGGCAAAATTCATATTTTTTGACAAACCTCGTATACGCCTTGAAAAAATTAATATTGGATAGATATATTTTAGGTTCTCGACCATGCAGAACTTTTTATAAAGAATAAAATTTTTTGAGAAATTCCAAAATTTCCCTTAAGACCAAAAATAAAAATCTAATCTTCTTTCTGTATTTCATCTTCCATGGTATGAAGAAGTTCTGGCTTGAATGCTCTTCACCTGAGCTTTTTTAAACACCACCCAACCCGGTCTTTGGATATACTAAAAGTAATAACAACTTGTCTTATACTAGACTTCGGATTTTTCAGGAAATATTCCAGAATGTGTTCTTACCTATTGCCCATTTTGTAGATTATAATTTTTTGGTCTTGATTTTAAAATATAACGTATATTGGTAAAGATGTTATTAATATTTGCCACTAATTTGTGTCGAATGGGTGGCTGATCAGAGTGTCGGGCATTGAATTCGGCAGCAGCTTGCCTAAAAGACCTGTTATTGTCTCCAACTGACCCTACTATTTCAACTTTTTCATTCATTGTTAAACGCCCAGCCATGTTTATTTTTCAAAATTTCAGATGTTGTCTACTTACTGACAGGTCAGCTAATCACGTTTAGAAGATACTGACATCTGTCACAATTTATACATTGCTTTTTACAAAAAAGGTGACAATTTAAGAATTCTGTATTATCAAAAAATTTATAAGTTTAACCCGCATTAAATCAAACTAATAAAACACGTCATTTTAAATAAAAAACTAAGAACAAACTATTTTAATTCGAGCAACAGTTTCGCAGATAAAAATTATTTTTCGCAAAAAATACCTTTGCGCACCTTTTCATAGAAGCTGTCAGAAGGATGTTTCTATTAAGAATACTATATTAGATACATTTTAAAAAAATCGCAAATATAAATTTTTGAAAAATTGACTTTTCATAAGTTAGTTATATTTGTCGCCATTCTTAATTAAAATGGCTGTACTTGAGGTCAGTAGCACATGGTTGAGTTTATCACTTTTTCTATTTTTTTTACTTTTTCTTACATCATAACAGTCACATTGCGTTAACGGTAGTTTAAAGAATTAAATAAAAATAAGGTGACTTTTTCATATTAATTAATTATTATTTATTTATTATAAATGGAATTATCAAATATTTTTAATTAGATTTATACCATCCAGAAATATCATAATATTTAAAAAAATTGTAAACTCTTTACTGCAAAATAAAAATTATTATTAGCTTCTTCATAAAACTTTTATTTTAAATAGAAATTATAATATTAATTTAAAAACCCAACTTATAACTGAAGTTGTAAAACAAACGCGGGTATTAACTGCAGTTTAGTTTTATTTTTACTAACAATATTACGAAATTAATTTGAATTTAACTTTATTTTATTTATGAACTTTTTGATGAAGATTATTAATGCCTAGTTTTTTAAAAACACTTTACGAGTTTTAAGATATTATTAGTTTATAACACATATTAATAATTTAGCTCTTTAAATTTTTTCAAGTAAGATGACATCTATCATAAAAACAAAAAATAATTAATAAACCTAATTTTTTTTTATAAAACTAATAAACACTGAAGATATTTATCCAAAATATTTTCTTCAATATTTTGTTTGAAATACATAATATATTGTGTATTTTTACTCCTATTTAGACGCGCATTAATAATGGGAAAACTTGGGAGAAATAATTCTACCACTACCTAAGTTAAATCGGAATTCAACAGATATTTGCATATACTTATATATTTTTTTAAGCAACCGCAATAAAATTATAAAATAATTGAAAATGTACTACAGCATGTACGTAAAGCATACTTCCTAGGAGCGTTTCGTATTTCCATTTGCATATCTTGGACACACTATTTAATTGATTTGCTTTTTACTAGGAGTTTATTGTTTTTTTTAACTTACCTATTTCTCTTAACTTTAGAGAGTGAGCATGTTTTAGTGTAAATTAAAACTTAATCTATTTACCAGGAACATGCGCATAGACACTAATCTAATATTATTTTTAAAAAATATTAGCACGCCACTGATATTTTTAATTTTGTAAATCTTTTTTCTAATCCTTATTTCTTTATATACAGGGTGATTCATGAGAAAATGTCAATACTTCAGGTACGTAGTCAGGGTCCAAAAATAAACATAAAAGTCTATACAAATATGGGTTTGCAGGGCCTTCGTTTCCGAGATACAGGACGTTCACCACAGAACAGACATGTGCTTAAAAGTGAATGGTGGAATTTTTAAAACTTATAAAACTTAGCTTATGTTTTGCCGAACATAATTTAAGAACAATAAGTTTATTAAAAATTAAAATAGATATTGTTTAATTATACATTTTGTTTTATTGTTTTTTTTTTAATTTTGCTATAATAAAATCAGATGCATCATAATTTTTTTAAATCCAAATATCTCGAAAACGGTTGCTCATATCAACTTTTTACGATATAACTTTTTGACGTAAAAATGACAAAACAATTATTTAATTTACTTAAAAATGTAATACAGGGCCGTACAAAAAAGTTGTGATTGTTCAAAATAGTAAAAAGACGTGTAGGTGGCTCCCCCTACAATTAAGAGCCGTAATAAGATTTGATTCGAATCCGTCATACCAAAAACCCCCGGATACCAATTTTTACTCCAGTATTTACATTATCATAGATTTTATTTAAAAAATAGAAAAATTAATTAAAAATTTAACACCCTGTATTTCGAAAACAACGGCCTTGCGGACCCATATTTGTATGGGCTTTTATATTTTTTGGTTTTTGGACCCTGACTACGTACCTGTAAGTATTGACATTTACTCGTGAATCACCCTGTATAGTTATTTTCCTAAAAAGATTGCAAAAAATAATAAAACTCTTTTAATTCATTTTTAAACATAATATAATTTTTGTTTTATATAAACACTTAAAACATTATCCTCTTAAATACTTCAGATTGCTTAGTAAATACCCTGTCCATCCTGCATAAAAGTACAAAGTTTAATTATTTTTTAAAATAGTTGCAAAATTTAATGGTTTAATTAAGAATAATCCATATAAATAAACTTAATCTAATTTATTAATCATTCTTAAAACTAATTTTTTAAAATTAGGTTATAAGCATTTCAACCATTATAGTAATACCATATTACAATCTTTAGCTCGCACCCCACATTACGAAGCTTTTCCATTATTTTCGAGTAATTTACATCGGATGAAAATGAAGTAAAAAGGAGAAATGGCACACAGTTGTTCAGCAGAAACAACAATGCAAGTGGAAAGTGACTCATTGAAATAGGGACAAAGGGTACAATCAAGAACACTACCTTCTCTATCCTGTTTGCTTTTGGATTTGGATTTGACATGGATAATTTATAAAGAAGATAACCTAAATATTTATTAATTTAAGAAAAGTAAAAAGGTAGGTGTAATTCTGGACAGTACTAAATCATTGATAAAAACAGTGTGATATTAGAGTTCACTAAAGCTTACTTTGTGATTATCGTCCTCGACCATTATACACAAGTCGAATAATTTGGAGCGGATAATGCGTACCTAAAATATCTCTTTTATACTTACGGCCAAGTAACGCTCGTGTTGTTAAAGTTAGCAATATACTAAACAATGGGTTAAATTTAACAAAGAGTGAAAAATGAAAAAACTTGACAACGTGGCACATTTCATGGGAACTGGATGACAATAATTTAGTTTGAAATTTTGCTTTAGAATTTAATTAAACATATAAAATGCACAAAATATGAAACTTGGCACTCTAACAAAGTCATTTAACATATTTTCTTTAAAAACAAGCGGTACGATAGATAGCTCAAAAAATGACCAATACTGCAGAACTTCTTTAAATTTGGTTTTTAACAGGTTCTTTAATATAACTCATGCTTATTACATTTTATTGATAAATTCAGTGATGGAATAGCCACTCCTTTGATTTTTACTTTTAATAAAATAAGACGTTTTTTACCTTCAACAGAACAAGCAAAACTTGTATTAAAAATCTATTCTTCAAAATTTTTCTACTTATTACTTAGAACATCTATACTTTTTATTAAAAACGTAGTAACAAATGTTGAACATCCTAACTTTCTAAAATCTAAATTATTAATATTTTTACTCGAACCTGACATAAAATGTTCCTTTAACATTCAGAAAGTATTACAAAATACTAAAAAAAAGGCCAACTACTTAGCACGTAGAGCAAGAGAGAAAAGTTATACTCTTATTTAAGAGTATATACCCCGATCGGCATGCTGATTGGTAGGCATGGCATATACCATTCCCTGCCGACTGTAAGATAGGCAACACATGTTGCCTTTAGATTTAAGACGTTGCAAATAGTTTTGGCAACAACGATATATTAAGGTTGGCGGCACTGGCAGTAGTTTGGCAGTTGCCGGGTGACGCCCAATGTTAAGTAGTAGTATTTAGTGATGTTAACTGAGGAATAGTTTTGTCTTAATAAATGATTATTAATAATAATCATCAGTAGTGTTTTATTTGCTCTAACCTGCCAGCTAGCAGGTTATGACATGGTGTCAGGTGAATAGTACGGGCTAGTGACAAAACTAAGTAAAAAGTGCGCTTGTAGCATACCGGACGTTTTGAATTTAGTGCGCCAGTTGCACAACAGAACAGTTGCAAAAGAAAATAAAAAAATGGAAACCTTGTTCCGTCCACCAGAGCCCCTTGTTTTAGACGGTAAAGTAGCTGATAATTGGAAACGTTTTTGGCAGAAATTTGAGGTGTTTTTAATAGCGACAGATTTGAAATCAAAACCTGAGGAGACCCAAATAGCAGCCTTTTTAAACCTTATTGGGGATGATGGCCTTGAATTGCATAACAGTTTTACCTATACAGAAGCTGAGAAAAAGAAGTTGGAGTCAATCAAACAAAAATTTGATAATTACTGTTCCCCTCAAGCAAATGTAATCTTCGAAAGATTTAAGTTTAATAGCATTGTCCAGCAAGAAGGGCAACTATTTGACAGTTTTTTAACCGAACTGAGAAAAGCCATTAAAACAACTGGCTACCAAGACCCGGATGACATGATCAGAGACCGCATTGTCATGGGCATTTGGGACAAAGGGACCCAAGAGAGGCTTTTAAGGGAGTCTAAGTTGACCCTAATAAAAACCATAGAATTTTGTCGTTCAATTGAAGCAAGTAAATCCCAGGCTAGAGCCCTTCAGAGCGAAGTAGCAGTCAACGCGGTTAAAAGAAATAAAGAATATAGAGAGACCGAACGCATTGAAAGAAGTTTATGTAGATATTGTGGGTATAAGCACCAAGAAAAATTAAAATGTCCAGCTTATGGAAAAACATGTGCCAAATGTAAAGGTAGAAACCACTTCGCAGCAGTGTGTATGAAGAAAGAAACCAGTCCTGAGAGAGAGAAAGAAAAAAGAAAAAACCACAAAAGTTTCAAGGAAAAAAAGAAAGTGCATGAAATTGAGAAAGTTGATAATAGTAGTGATGAGTCAAGTAGTAGTGATGGGCAGTTTTTTGTAGATTCGATAAACACAATTAGTTCGGTGGGTTTTAAAAACTCAAAGTGTGAAAAATCAAATGATAAAGTGCGTGAGTTTAGTGCACCTGTGAGTAGACAAGAACGAGTTTGGAAACAGATTGTTTTTATAGGAGAAGAACAGGTAGAATTGAAGCTAGACACAGGAGCCGAAGTAAGTGTTTTACCCTTGCATGTACTTAAAAATTTAAATTTAGACAGTGACATTAAACAAACCAAAATTACTCTTGTCTCTTATGGTAACAATAATTTTAAAATTAAGCCTATAGGAGAAGTTAGTTTGTTGTGTAGAGTCAACAAATGCACATCTCTAGTTGATTTTATTGTTGTTGACGCAGACAACCAACTACCTTTACTTGGGCTACCAGGTTGTTTATCTTTGAATTTAATAAAACGTTTAGCATGTATTAGTCAGGGGTCAAATGTAGTTTTTAAAACGTTAAATGATGTTGTTAACTTATATGAGTCTGTTTTTGATGGATTGGGTGAATTTCCCACTAGCCATCACATAACATTAAAAAAGAATGCCATACCGCATGTTCAGCCCCCCAGAAGGGTTCCTAAAGCTCTTTATGATAGATTAAAACAAAAATTAGAACAGCTTGATAAACAAGGTGTCATTAAAAAAGTAGAAAAACCTACTGAGTGGCTGAACCCATTAGTAATTGTAGAAAAAAAATGGCGACCTAAGGCTATGCTTAGACCCAAAATACCTTAACCAAGCCATACAGCGCGAACATTTCTTAATACCTACTGCGGAAGAAATTGCTGTAAAGTTGTGTGATAAAGAGTACTTCACGGTTCTTGACATGAAAGATGGATACTTCCAAGTAAAATTAGATAAAAAAAGTTCAGATTTTACAACCTTTGGCACACCTTTTGGAAGGTATCAGTTTCTGAGGTTACCATTTGGCATTTGCTCAGCGCCAGAAGTTTTTCAACGCAAGAACTATGAAATATTCGGAGACCTTGATGGCGTAGGTGTTTATTTTGACGATTTAATTGTTACAGGGAGCAATGAGCTTGAACATGACAAAAATTTACAACTGGTTTTTGAAAGAGCCCTTAAATATAATATCAAATTTAATAGCTCAAAAATACAGTTTAAATCAAAATCAGTGAAGTTTTTAGGGCAAATTTATTCAAAACAAGGTGTTGAACCTAATAGAAATTATATAAAAGCTATTACAGATTTACCAACACCTAGTAATAAAAATGAATTACTAAGACTACTAGGCATGGCCAAATACTTAGCGAAATTTGTGCCAAACATGTCCAAGGTCACCGCTCCACTTCGTGACCTAACTAGACAAAATGTTTCCTTTGAATGGTCTAATGAGCATGAGCATTCTCTTTCTCAACTTAAACATTTATTGACATCTGCACCAGTACTAAAATTTTTTGATTCGACAAAAACATTGAAATTGAAACTGATGCCTCTAAAGATGGCATTGGCTCTTGCCTGCTACAAGATGGGCATCCAATTGCTTTTGCTTCGCGCAGTTTAAACAGTACGGAGCAAAAATATGCCCAAATTGAAAAAGAAATGCTCGCAATTGTGTTTTCTGTCCAAAAATTTCATTTCTTTATATATGGTCTTAAAAATATTAAAATTAATTCAGATCATAAACCACTTGAATCTATATTTAAAAAAGATTTGGCTAGTTTATCAACGCGCTTACAAAGAATGCGATTAAGACTATTAAATTACGACGTGAACGTTGTGTTTAAACCTGGAAAATACCTTTATATTGCTGACACACTGTCTAGAGCTTTTTTATCGGAGCCAGGTTTAAAGAGTGATAAAGAATTTGATTTTGCCGTTCACGCAATAGTAAAAAATATACCGATGTCTGATTATAGAAAACAACAATTTAGAGAGAAAACACAAAGTGACCTTCAACTAAAATTGGTAACTGACTTTTGTATTAATGGCTGGCCGGAAAATAAAAATGAAATACCAGAGTATGTTTGTCATTTTTACAAAATTAAAGATAGCCTAACTGTATCAGATGGATTATCATTTTTTACTGATAAAGTTGTAGTACCTAGTAGCCTTCGATCTGAAATGTTAAAATTACTACATGAAGGCCATGTTGGTATTGAAAAATCCAAAGCGCGTGCGCGTCAAATTTTTTATTGGCCAGGTATTAATTATGACATAGAGAAAACTAATAAATTATGTAAAATTTGTGAGTCAAATGCACGTAAACAACAAAAAGAATCACTACTTTTGTATCCAATCCCTGAGAGACCATGGGAAAGATTAGGACTAGACATTTTTACCTATGGTGGAAATAGCTATTTGGTTATTTTCGATTCATTTTCAAACTGGCTTGAATTGTGCCATATTAAAGATAAATCAATAAAATCTGTTATAAATGCTTTAAAAAAAGTGTTTTGTGTTTTTGGCTCACCAGATATTGTGTCATGTGATAATATTCCATTTGATAGCTTTGACTTTAAGAATTTTGCCAAAGAGTGGAATTTTAAAATCTTCACTAGAAGCCCAAATTATCCGCGCTCTAATGGTCTTGCAGAAAAAGGTGTAGGTATAGGCAAGAATATTTTAAAAAAATCTTTAGAGGGTGGTGAAGATATTAAAGTTGCATTGCTGCAATACCGAAACTCACCATTAAAACATATTGGTTATTCCCCTTCCCAATTATTGATGAGCCGCATTTGCAAGACCAAATTACCTATTAATAGTGAATTACTTAAACCTGCAATGTGTGAGAATGTACAGGAAAAACTAAAAAATAGGCACAACATATACAATAAGTATTATAATAAAAATGTAAAAAATTTAAATCCTCTGAAACCTGGGACTGACGTAACTGTATTTAATCATGTTCAGAAGAAATGGGAGCCAGGTAAAGTTCTTAGTGAACATACCACACCGCGGTCTTATTTAGTTGAAAGTCAATCTGGTCACATAATAAGACGCAATCGTATCGATTTGAAAGAATCTTTAAATCAATTTAGGCCTTCTTCTGATATTGATCATAAGATTTTATCACAGCCTGAAACTGACAAAACAAGTGACCAGACCCAGTTTAATTTAACTGATTTTGAAAATAAAGAATGTTTCAATAATTTAGAAAGCCATAAATCACTATCTCCTGGTAAAAAAACTAGATCTGGTCGCATCATTAAAGCCCCCAAAAGGCTTAATCTATGAGAGGAAGGATGTAAGATAGGCAACACATGTTGCCTTTAGATTTAAGACGTTGCAAATAGTTTTGGCAACAACGATATATTAAGGTTGGCGGCACTGGCAGTAGTTTGGCAGTTGCCGGGTGACGCCCAATGTTAAGTAGTAGTATTTAGTGATGTTAACTGAGGAATAGTTTTGTCTTAATAAATGATCATTAATAATAATCATCAGTAGTGTTTTATTTGCTCTAACCTGCCAGCTAGCAGGTTATGACACCGACTACTCAGCACGTAGAGCAAGAAGGAAATGTTGTACTCTTATTCTTGTTTCTCTCTTATGCAAATTGTTCGCACGATTAAGTTGCAAGACTGCCTCTAGCAGTATATGCTCGAAGGTTGCGATGGATAATCTGAGTAGCTTTCTAGTGATAAAATTTTTTCTGCGCCTTAGGGTATGGCAGTATAGTGATTAATGTGCAAGGCACTTTTTATCAGGGGAACAGTGTGAAACCGCTCTTGAGCTATTCCATATTCCATAAATGCTTGGCTAGAAACCCACTCTGGCGTACGTGTAAAAGTTATTATATGTATATGTGCCGTTTCTAAAATTAAGAACATCCTTTCGTTGCCATGCAAAATTCTTAGATCAAGTTTTACACCCTGGACTGCGTTTGACTTGGATTTCGATCAAGGCATTGGGGCGAATCGGACATATACTATAGCGGGTTTCTAACGGTTTTTTACTACCGCATATTATAGCTTTTGACAGGACTTAACCTAAGAGACAAGAAGCATTTTCCATGTTTATTTTGTTAATTTACACATATATAAATACACAAATAAACATAAAATTATTTTAATTCTTTTGATTTAAAAGAAATAGGTGGATAATAAACAGCAGTAAGTAATAAAACTCGTGTATAGTTTAACTAATATCTTTTAAATTAAAATAGCAATAATTGTCTAGGAAAATAAAGCAAATATTTTGTCTACTCTAGATATAATACTACCTTAATTTATTAATAAAATGTAGTAAGCATATTACAAAACCTGTTAAAAACCAAATTTAAAGAAGTACTGCAGTATTAGTCATTTGAGCTATGTTTTATACTGCTTGTATATAATTTAATATATAAAATTACTTTGATAGAGTGCAAAATCGATTTTTTTGATATTTTCAGCAGGGTAATTATTTTTTTGTTTATATGCTTAATGGATTTTTAACGCAAAATCAGGAAATATATTTTTTGACAAATAATTAACCTTTTAAAAGTTATGTCCTGTGGCCAAGAGTTTTTATTTTTACCTCTTTGTTAAATTTATTACATTATTAGGTCCATTGTTAACTTTAACAACGCGATCGTTACTTGGCCGTTAGAATATAACGTCTGTCTTAAAAGTTCTGGCAGAACATCCATTATTATCTTGGGAGTTTGGATTAGGAAATAATATACTTTGAGATGACAAAAATTAAAATTTTAATAATATTTCTCATTTTGTTTTATCTAGAGCCACGGTAGTGCGCTAGGTCATGTTACAACCTGACACACGCAGTGTGTATATGACACGAAAGGTAACTTAACATAACTTATTTATTATTATACGTATAGGTACGAGATTTGGCATGTAAATTCACTTAAGAATTCCTAATACTTGTGAAAAAATTAAGCTAGTTATGTCATGTGGTTTCTAAAATATTTTACTAGTGACTGACTGACGGACAGACTTATTGACTCATCAGAATTATGGGGCACTTGCCAAGGAAGTTAAAACTTGAAATTTGGTATGTCAGTAGATTTTAGCACACCAGTAAAAGAAACATTCTAATACTGCACATTTTTACTCGGAACGCACTAAAATGGGGGAGGTAATATTAAATATTTAGAAGGTAGTTTAGAAGTGCAAACTATTTGAACCTCAGTCTCCTCAATTTGGTTTCACTCTATTTTGATTAAGCAAGTTTTTTGCTAATATGGCTGTAAGAATAGGAAAAAATGTCAGTATTGATAAAAGAAGAACATTTAATAATACAGACAGAAATTCTGGACAGAACTTGCGTTAATTTAGGATGTCAGTACTGTAAGAGGCCGATTTTGGAAAGGAACTTGAATCTTACTTTACATAAATGTTTTTGGTGGGATTGCTAATTAAAGAAAAAATAAAATTTATTTGTCCATACAAATATAATAAAGTAATCTAAACAAAAAATTTACAAATATTCCTTATTTACACAGAGGTTTCCCGTGCACTTAACATAACTATATCACATACCATTAAGGCTTAAAGTTATAAAAACGTAGTTTAGGATTGCCAATGTTAGGTTTAAAAATACATGTTGTATACTTGTATGTAGCACTATTAGAGTCCGATTCCATTTCCGCCCTCTTATTCGACTGACGGGTTAGATTTGGTATTCTCATACATGGGTTTCTAAAAATATTTCTGTTTGATAACTTAGTTGCAAAAATAAGGAAATAAATAAGTCAAGACAAATTTTGTAAACAGTTTCGTGTTTAAAACTCTGTAGGTACCGATTTCAGGGTATAGACACAATACCATCAGAATACAGGAATCATGTATTTTTAGCATCAGAGATATACCTAAAATTATATTTTTTAATAATTGCCTAAATCATTGAAAATAGGGTATTTTTGAAAATGCAAACTTTGTGTCCAATGCCAAATAGGCCAAAACTCCTAATTCTAAAAACTTTTTTTAATACTAGATATATTTTAAGACAACTTAGTATTGTTTGGTAAACATGAATATATCACATTATATTCTAAGAAAATTATCTGGTGAAAAAAATAAACAAACCATTGTATATGTTGATGCGAGCTTTTAATGTATTCATAATAAAAAAACTACTAAAAAATATTTTTTTTCTTAACTTGCCACATTGAATTGACCGCATGTGTTAGCCTTTCGTATGCCTGATACCCGATAAAATCCATTATCTCTACGCTTGAGAGTCCTCGATGATCCGGGAGTGACCCTTACACTTCGATTACCTTGCAGGAAGGCCATTGTTTGACAACGATAGGACTAACTTTGTCATTATTCCCTTTCTCGGTTATTGTTAAAGTCAGGGTGTAATACAAATGGCCTCATTTATTTTCGAAAAATAAAAGTGAAACTAAACATCTTAATCTATGTCTTTTACTTAAATTATTTTTAAAAGTAAAACTTTGTCTTAGTTGATAACATGTACGTAATGCAAATTTCAAAGGCTTAAAAAATGATAAAAACAATTTTTTAAAATGTAACAATCGGTGAAGCTTTTAATAAGTAAGTAAAGTAAGCAAGTAATAAGTTTTAATGTTGGTAATAATATAAGAAATCTTTTTTGTTATTCTTATTATTATTTTTCTCATGGTGTCATGCAGTTGTCAACTGTAAAGGCACGTGTCGTGTCGGTCATGTTTTTTTCATTTTAAGCAGTAGCACAAGTTGTTAAAAAGTAAAATGATTATAAAAAGGTTTTTTTTTTAATTTTAAAAAGATTTTGGTCTAGCTTTGCTGGTTATGCCTTTATTCCTTACACTATTTATGTATGATAATTAAGTCCACGACGCAGTATCTATATCTAAAATGATTTTGGTTTATGTATTAGAGATTCCTTAATATTTACACATTTTTTGACCATCCCATCTGACTTCAAAATTAAGTATATGATCGATAAGTTTTTTAATTTGAAATTTTAGGGGAAAACAATATTTTTTTCGCTTCAGTTTCATCAATGATATCCAAGAAACAAAAAAACTATTACCCTACACAGCACCTTAAAGACAACGTGGTTAAGGATGTTATACAGACTCACTACCTCTGAACTATCTTATTTTAACAATTGAGTAACGACTTTCAGATGACGCACATAGTTTAATGTCAATTCCTTACTAACCCATAACTAAGACACCTTGAATTCACCGACTATTACAATCCGAGAGCTGAAGAGTAGATTCTTAAGGCACTTTGAAAATTTGTGTAATTGTCCTTGAAGGACCCCTAAACATAAAAGTCAGTCAAGATCTGGCTAAAGGGTGGCGGCCCCCTACTAACCCTTCAATTTTTTTTTAATTCAAGGGTTAGTTGTGGTTAGGTGTGGAGCTTGTCTTTTATGTTTAGGGGACCTTCAAGAACCATTACACAAATTTTCAAAGTGCCTTAAGAACCTGCTCAAAATTGTTAACCTGCTCTGCTACACTCGCGTCTAGAGATACCCAGTGATCACGAGCTTCTTGACATGTTGACACTGAAACCTAATGGACTGGCTAAAACATACATTTAATGTAACTTAGGCTTTTAACCATTTTTGTCTGAAATTAATGGAGAAGTTAAAAGTTTGCAACAGAATCTTAACAGATCGACTAGAACTTAGGTTTTAAATTTGTCTAAATTTGTGTAGAAGTTAAAAACAAAATTTAACAACTATTAGAACAAACCTGGAATATATATTACACTTTTTAAAATTATAACTTCTACCATATCAAAAATCATAAAAATATTGTTAATAACTTCTATGAAGGGATAATTTAGACAAATTCAAAAGGCTAAGTTCTAGTCGGTCATGGTCAGTTCTGGTTAGCAAAGCGGCTTTTTATTTTCCCCAATTATATATCAGACGTAAAAATGTGGAGACGTATTAGAAAAGACCCATGATTTGCTTTTTTTTACATCAAATGCGTTATTTAGAAAAAGCCAACTTTTAAATAATGCGCCGAGTCTCTGTATAATAAAGCATTTTTCAAGTGTCAACACTGCCAAGAAGCTTGTGATCACGGGGTACTAGTCCGCGAGCTGGAGAACAATTTTGTGTAGGTTTTTAAGGTTTTTTGAAAATTTGTGTCTCTTTACATAAAAATCAAGGTCTGGCTGAAGGGTAGAGGCTCCCTACCAACCCTTCGGCCAGACTTGACTTTTATGTTTGGGAGGGTACAATAAGGATAATTACAGAATTTTTTTTGAAGTGCCTCAAAAACCTACTCACAATTGTTTACCAGCTTTCCTACTATTACTCAACCAGCTACTGAAGGCGTTTATTCTGGTCAACATGTACCTTTTTGGATGAAATTTTTGTATATTCTCCAAAAATTACGATCAAGGTGTCATTTAATTCGGAATATTATGTAAAACTTTAAGGAAAAGTCCCAAAAGGGGCAGATAAAAATTGCAAACGTTATAAACAATAAAAAAAGTAGGGGTTTGGTTTTTTTTTTTTGAATATCTCGAAAACCATCGAAGATATTTAAAATTTGAAAAAAAATCTGAAAAGAGGAGGAAATTTCCTGAAAAAAGTTTTACCTTCTGGAACTGTCACTTTAATATTTATCATTTTTACACAGCCCTGAAAATAGCGCCACAAGCGGGTAGCCTGGCTTTCACCCGCGATTCGTTACTCGGACACGGTAACAACACGCGCGGTAGCGAGACTACCTGCTTTTAGCGCTATTTTCAGGATTCTGTAAAAATTATAAATATTAAAGATACAGTTCCGGGAAAAAGGACTTTTTTAGGAATATTCCTTCTTCTTTCAGATCCTTTTTCAAATTTTGAATATCTTTGATAGTTTTTAGATGTTTATAACTTTTGCAATTTTTATCCGCCCATTTTGGGACTTTTTATTAAACTATTTACATAATATTTCAAATCGAATGACATCTTGATCGTAATTTTCAAAGAATATACAAAAATTTCATCCAAACAGGTACATGTTGACCAGACTAGTTTAGCATTGCTAAACTATATTGATTTGACGAAAATAGAGTGTCAACCCGAGAAAGGTTATTTATTACTTTTATAATAAGCAAAAAATAAATATAGTCCAGAAGACTGGCTTGGTGCAATATTATATAAATACAGATGCTATAGTATGCGCTAAAATATTCAGGGTGTTACTTAATGGTATGTCATAATTTGAAGGAGGCATTCCTGGATCGATTTTAAGTCGAAAAGTTCATATAAACGTGGGCCCTAAAATGCTTAGTTATTAAAGATACAGGGTGTTAAAGTTTTAATTTTGCTTTCGTTTTTTCTTAATTATTCTTTAACCAAATGACCTAGCGGTACAAAATTGGGATCTGGTTTTCTGAGGCGAAAATTCTAAATTCGTCCACGCTTTTGATGTTGCTAGTAGAGGGCGCCAGCTACGGCACTTCACTTGTTTTAGATGTCGTAACTTTTTTAAACTTGAATATTGACCTGTTTATTAAAGAAAAGTTACATAAATCCATCTGCATCAAAAAGTATACTTTATCTAAGCCCTAGGAGCAGCGGTTCTCGAGATAAACACACTTTAAAGGATCCCACAATTTTTTTATGGAAACTGAATTTTGGCCAATTGCTTTAAACTTTGCATAGTGATAATTCTTAACACGATGATCAAAAGGTCTTTCAGGGCACAAAAGCCGAAAACGCCTCCAACCCCCTTAAAATCACCCTCAAAGGTCCCCAATTCCCCAGTGACTTTTGAGGGTGATTTTGGGGGGTTGGAGGCGTTTTCGGGTTTTGTGCCCTAAAGACTTTTGATCACCGTGTTAAGAACTACCACTATGCAAAGTTTGAAAACAATTGGCCAAAATTCATTTTCCATAAAAAAATTGTGGGATCCTTTAAAGTGTGTTTATCTCGAGAACGGCTACTCCTAGACACTTAAATAAAGTATACATTTTTGATGCAGATGGATTTATAGTAACTTATTTTTTAATAAACAGGTCAATATTCTAAGCTTAAAAAAAGTTACGACATCTAAAACAAGTGAGGAAGGCTAGCTGGCCTCTAGTACAACATCAAAAGCGTGGACGATAAATTTCTCGCCTCAAAACCCCAGATCCCAAATTTTGCCGCTAGGTCATTTGGTTAAAGAAAATTAGAAAAGAAAGCAAAATTAAAACTTTACACCCGTATCTTAATAACTAAGCATTTTAGGGCCCACGTTTATATAAATTTTCGACTTTAAACATCAGAATGCTCCTTTAATATGACATAATAAGTAACACCCTGTATAAAACAGGGCCAAAAGCAATTTAAAACCGTTTATTAAGAAAATTTGCTTAGCTAGTAGCACAGTTCCATTATATGCAGGCTATGCTGGGAGAAGAACGATACAATTTTGCACATAATACAAACACGTACATTTTTTAAAAAGTTTATAGAGGTAGAAATTCTTTTCTATAGATTTGCAGAAAAAAATAAACCTACTTAAGAGAAGCTTGCTTTGTTAACAAGAAACAGAACGCCTAATAGCAGCGTATAACATGGGCATACGGCCAAAACCACTTAAATGAAGCAACCAAAACTTCGGCAATTTTGTTAAAAATATTCAATTTTCCTTAAAAAGCACAAATAAAAATAATAAAGTTTTGACTAATATTACACGTAAAAATAACGATTCCTTCATTTTCTTTTATATATAGGTAAATATGCTTATTGGGATTTTAACAAAGTGTTTTTAAACAAGTACTACTAATAAGGTTTTAAATTCTAAATTCTACCTAAAATATCTATCATAACACAGAGATATGAGTAATGGCCAACTAATTTTTACATCGCCCAAAAAAATAATAACCACCTATGATACCTGTTATAAGTTCGGTTGTAGAGCAAGTATTTTGAGAAAAATTATGGCCATTTCTTCTAAAATAGAAAAAACAGCGAGCGCATTATGCCTACGGGTTGTTACTAGAAACATCACAAAATATTAAAAGAAACATTTACAAACATTTTATCAAATGGCAGGTGAAATGTATTAATAAAAGTACCCCACTATCGATCTACACGAAAAAGTATGAAAATTATTAATGTTTTATTAAAAACATAGATGTTTTTCTTTGGTGCATTTTTACGTAGAAATTTTATTGTTTTTCTATAAATTTTTGGTATAAAATTGCATTATTTTACGCCCAAACTTAGATAAAATACAGTTCTTTTTAACTTTTGCCGATGCAATCCTGTTGGCTCTATTTACAATATTTTATTTGCAATGTAATGCCTAAGTCCATTTACTTTACCATTTTATTACGTCGTAACATAAAAAAGAAACTCAACAAGAATAAAATCACCGAAGACATAAAAAACAATAAAGCTCAGAAACATATCACCCAAGTTAGAGCCTGCTTCAATTGCCTCCTCTTTTAATTTGGCGCGTTCCAAGACCGCCCTGATTGATGGCTACAGCCATCGATTGTCAATTGTTCCGTCTAATAGCCGAGGCCCTCTGCAGATAAAAATCTTTTCCGGTTTCGTAATTGCTAGAGCACAATGCTGAAATCAGCAATGACAAAAGGGATAAGTAAGAGCATGTACATAGGGGAGGAATTCTGTAAATATAAGCTTACATTTAAAAATTTAGGCTTTTACATCTTTAATAATGTAAAAAATTTAGAGCTAGCTCTTTAAATAACGCCAGAAAAAAATAAAAACGAAATCAGCAAATTTCGGTTTTTTCCGGATATCTCCGGAAGTACCCGGAATTTTCCAACTTTCGAATCGGTATGTTGTTTGGCACCTAAATGCGCAACTTTGCCATAATTTAACCGACTTCGTATCTCTTACGGTTTCCGAGATCCCCATGCATGCACTCGAATCTGTGGTACCTGTATATATATATATATATATATATATATATATATATATATATATATATATATATATATATATATATATATATATATATATATATATATATATATATGGGAAGAAAATCTTACACGGTATTTTGTATTGATTTCCATCCCAGAAATTTTACGCCATGCAAGTTGGGATATACCGTGACAAGATTGCACGGGTAAAACTTTACTATTTATTAAGAATTGACATACCTAAAGAATTTATTTAAATAAGACTATAAAATTTATATACTAATATTCGCAATTGTCTTAAGGTTTTTATGATTTTTCAAAAAATGTTACAATTTTATTACCATTTTACCAAAATTATTACCATAAATTAAATTGCGTTATTGCCTCTTTTCTTTCTTTAAGTGATCTGTGATGTACTCTAACGTTTTAAATTTGAAAGCATATTTAAAATTTTATTTTTGTAACAAAGGACTTATAAGCAAAAATATTGTCAATATATACATATGTACCGGGTGTCTAAATAAGAAGGGATGTCGGCTGTATCTCGGAAACTAAGCATCGCACATCGCTGGGAAAATTATTCTCAGTAAAAATGGCCAAGAGAAATAGCTAAAAATTATTAAGTTTCTAAAACTATCGCAAGATGGCGCAACTGCAACGGTTAATTAAGAAAAAACATTTTTTCTCCAAAATTAGCTAATTTTGATAACATCAGCAAAAACTCTCAATAATCCAATATCCAAGGGTGGGGAAAAATAATAAAAATGCAACTTTTAAGTAAATCTATCTGCCACAAATTTAATTGAAAGTGGTTCAAGTGAGTACTTGTTTCAAAGAAAATAAAAATGTCATTCTTTTCGGTGTCGGCTAGTTTTTAGTTCACCAACTAGAGGGCGTTGTTTAAGAAATGGTTTTTCGGGATTTTTTCAAAAAAGTTAAATACGACGTTACATGTTTTTTATTGTAGAGGAAAAAAATACCTACACTTTGGAGAAAAACGCGTTTTGATATCTGCATTCGTTTTTAAGTTGTTTTAAAATAACCTGTTTTTCATAATGAATAATATTAACAATTAATAAAAACAGTTTTTATTGCATAGTAAAAGAAATATTACTGTTATAATAAAAAAAAAACTAAAAACTATTTTAATGTCCGACTGGTATATTATTTGACAAATAATAATATTATGTCAAAGTCACTTAAATACGAAATTTTACCCTAGGGCGTTATTAAAAAAAAAACGCCCTAGGGCCTACAAATTTACCAATAAATAAACAATAAATTATCTTCATTTAAGCATTTATTACGAAAATACAAACATACTTACACAATATACTTATCATAATAAAAATAATTTTTTAAAGTAAAACGTACAATTTTCAAACTGACCAAAAATTCCACATTTCCATACCCCACCGCAGTTGCTGTATTACTTGAAGTAATACTTTTGCCAACTACAAGGGAAGCATTAGCCAATTTGGAGCATTCACTATCATCCACGTACCCTCGTGCTACCGAAGAACTCTTCCAGCCTCCTAACCTCATTAAGCTCTCGGAAGTACCTCCCGCATCAGAATAAATTGTTGTCGCTGTACGTCTTAAACAATGACCTGTGCACGCCTTAGCATCAGGTAAACCCAAATATGTAGCAATCTTAAAGGGTATATTTCCAAATGTATTTTTACCTATAGGCTGCACAGTACATCGTTCATCACGATAGCACAAAAAAACCTATCAATAGGTGCACTTTTAGGTCGCAAAGAGACATAGTCCCGAATTAACTTTGTTGCGCACATTTCACTGTCATCAATAACCAAAAAGCTCCTTGCTTGCCCATTTTTACTTTGTGGAATGTTAATCAATATATGCTGACCCATATCACGCACATCGGAAATCTTCATTTTCACAAGCTCGTCTCTTCTATAAGCTCCGAATACACCTATCACTAATGCAACTTTATCTGCCAAATATTTTTTAGTCGGCGCTTCTTTCAAAAAAGTTATAACTTGTTCGCGAGTCAGAACCTTCGACTTTTTAGGCTGATAATTTCTCCCAAGTTGCTTTAGGAACTGTTGCAGAGAAATCAACTTTTCTTTACTTCCTATCATCTTATGAACTATTTATTATTTACGTAACATTGAAAACTTTGTCCAAAGGGAATTTAAAGAATATGACTCTGACAAATCTTCAAAATAAGCCATCAAAACGGTTTCGTCCACACGGTCCACGCAGTGTTTCGTCAGCCAGGCCTCAAAATGGAAATATTCTTTCTCGTAAATCCGCCTAGTTTTTTCTAGCACAAGCGCATGCTCAGCTTTAGCAGCTTTCACTAAAATATCTTGGGGGAGATGGGTATTTTCCACTACTTTGGACATTTTTATGCCTCAATCGCAAAATTATTTTTTATGTGCTGTCTTATTGACAAATAACTTACAACCATGGTTACCACAATTACGTTTCGACAATTTTTTTAGGTATATGCTAGTACTTAATTTGGTTTAAACTATGGATATTAACGCTTTCGGTCAACGTATATCCCTTGGGCCAAAGGCCCTCGGGAAACACACCATCGACCTAAAGCGTTATTATCCACCTTATAATACCCTTGATACCTTAATAACTATAAAGTTTCTATTGTATCGTCAAGAGAACACAATAAACAATCGTAAATAAAAAAATGCCGTGAATGGGGCATTTATTAATTTGAATTTACATACTAGTCAAGTAGGCTTGGAAATAAAAACAAGAACAAAAGATTGGAAAACGACATTACTTACTTAAGTTGACAGTTGTCAGTCTTACACCAATTTTTAAATGAATAAATTACAACCTATTTGGAATTATCATTTTTTATGCATATTAGATCCTAATAAGGCAACACCTATTTAAAAATTTAATTGGAACTGACCACTGTTAACTTAAATACGTCATGTCGTTTTTCAATCTATTGTTTTTGTTTTTATTTCGAACCCCCCTTGACCAATATTTAAATAGGAGTGAATAAATGCTCCAATAATGGCATTTTAATGTTTACAATACAATACAATACAAACTTTAAAATAGTTTTCACTATTTTTTTAATTGTATTTTACAGTAATTATTCTTTTACTATGTCACAAAGACTGTTGATTAATTGTTAATATTATTTATCATAAATAACAGGTTATTTTGAAATATCTCGAAAACGAATGCAGATATCAAAACGCGGTTTTTGTCAAAGTGTGGCTATTTTTTTTCCTCTTTTTAAGCTAAAATAAAAAAATCATTACATTAAACAACTCCCCCTCTAGTTGGTGAACTACAAACTAGCCGACACCCATTTAATTTTAAAAAACTTTAAATTTTCTTTCAAACGAGTACCCATTCAAACCACTTTCGATTAAAGATGTAGGTGATAGAGCGACTTGAAAGTTGCATTTTTTTTCATCTTGCCCCACCCCTATTATTGAAAATACGACAACCAAATTGATACAGAATTGGTTAGAGTTTTTGCTCATTTTATCAAAAGTCTACCTAATACTAGGTTATTTTGGAGAAAAAATAGGTTTTTTAATCTATGGTTGCGGTTACGCCATCTCGAGGTAATTTTATAAACTTCCAGCTGTTTCTACTGACTACTTTTACTAAAAATATTTTTTCCCAACGCTGTGCGATAAACAGATTCCGAGATACAGCCGGCGTCCTTCTTATTTGGACACACCAATAAAAGAATCAATTAATTAAACTTTCTTGAGATAATCTCGAAAATCCAAGTTTTTCTGAAACAACTCCCCTCTAGTTGGTAAACTACAAACTAGCCGACACCCATTTAATTTTAAAAAACTTTAAATTTTCTTTTAAATTGGTTAGAGTTTTTGCTCATTTTATCAAAATTGTACCTAATACTAGGTTATTTTGGAGAAAAAATAGGTTTTTTAATTTATGGTTGCGGTTACGCCATCTTGAGGTAGTTTTAGAAACTTAAAAATATTTTCCAGCTGTTTCTACTGACTACTTTTACTAAAAATATTTTTTCCCAACGCTGTGCGATAAATAGATTCCGAGATACAGCCGGCGTCCTTTCTTATTTGGACACCCGGTACATATGTGTCTATCACGATATGCCTGTCTGTTTAGAAAATAACTTTTGAACCACTGTAGGTATCAGTTTCAAAATTGCCGTACATTTCTTTGTCGTAAAATACAGGTCAAGTTTGGATATAGCTGAAATGCCTTTACTACTTAAATTATAAATAAAAAAAATTAAATCTGTCTAGTGACCAGGTAAGTAGTTTCAGCAAGTTTAAGAATTAAAAAATAGGACTGGCCTCTATAGGGGAAAATTGTTTACAAATCTTAGAGAACTGTTTTTTGTCACTGATCAAGTAACTAAAGAGCTGAAGGCATACCATTGGCGTAATAGATTTTGGTGAATTTAAATTTTTTAAAGGGCCATGGTATATAGGTTACCTAAAATATAATTATTTTATTAGCAAAAAATATTATTTTTATTATACTTACCTGAAAATACTATTTTTTAACTGTGTATAATATACAGTAAATATCACATTTTCAGAACGGCGCACTGAATTTTTTTCCCGATCCCTCTTTCCGTTCGCTTATACAAAAATCCATCCATGGAAACTGTTCATAACAACGATTTATTTATAAATGACATATTTTATTTTCTGTGAGTGAAATTTATGCCATTTTCAAAAAGTGAATTCAGATTTGGAAGAAAATCCGAATATTCCCGATATTATATTGACAACAAGCGGCAGAAGTAAGTGCAGATTTATTACCAGTGAAATCCAGGTTGAGATATGAACATGAATATCACATTTTTACCGAATGGCGGACTCAGAAAAGAATCAAAATTGTAAGTGACGATATTCTCT
>JAHBCN010004667.1:0-61620 GCA_019359885.1 Listronotus oregonensis | reverse complement strand
TTGGGGGTCCCTTCCCCTCAGGAGTGCCCTGACCTGGGCGGGCCCGGTAAATGCCCTCAGACATAATGCCAGCACCAACTACAGCCCTACAGTGTAGTCTACCCACGGGGGGAGGACGGGATAAAAAACGACCGACCTGCTTCGAGATGACATCTGTTGGAACCCCATGGCTCCAAAACCAAGGACGGTTTTGGGAATCGGGTGTTTCCAACTGCGGTCGAAACTTCAGGGGGGTTTTTAGGTCGTTTTAAGAAAAAAAGTTCCTATGAACATATGTCCGGAGTTGCTTCGTTTTTGAGTTACAGGGCGTTGAAAACGGTATTTATAAAATATCATAAATATCCTAAAACTGATTTGGTCGAAATTTGGTGCAGTTATTTGAAGTAATAAGGTGCTTATTTAGCTCTAACTATACCTAAAGTCCAAAATTTCTGTCAGTGACTCATTTAATACCGGCCACCCAACCGACGAAGCGGCTGAATAAAAATCTAACACTAGTAAATGATTTTTAAGCCCATGATATTTTTTTCCGCTCAAATAACTGTAAACCCGGGCCCAAAAAGTTTCATCGCCACGTTGTCATAATTCGCAAGAATAGCACGTCAATATGTATTGAAATCATTGTTATCGAGAAGACAATAAAAGTGGCAACACACTTTCCCCTTAGTTTACAACTTGAAGAGACTTGAAAATAAGCGTACGACAGGGTTTTCGTGTTGTTCGATGATTTTATTTAGTTATTATTGATTATGGACAGATTTTGTAAGTTTAAATTTTAATTGCTATACAGAGTATTTTCTAAATATTATAAATTTCTAATAATTGTAGTATATAGATATTGTTTTGTGCCAATTTTATAGTAGTTTATCTTATTTATTTATATAATTGTATATAAAGATTTAGTGTTGTTAAGTGCTTTTAATTCAGTAAACTATGAATATTAACTAACCTTTAACTAGTTATCCGCCTACAAAAAATCTCAGTTAACGTTAAAAGAACGAATAATGGTTAAAATGTTTCCATGGGATTCGGGAAGGAAATAGAACTAACCACTTTACATGCTGCAGAGATATGTGCAACTTTAACAAAAGTTTTTTCGCGTACGGTATTCAGAGTATTAAAAGGCAAGAAAACAATATTAGTAATTATTCGGATACTGGAAAATGCGTTTTTTTTCGCTATTTTTGCACACTCTTTACTTTTCGATTGTTAAACATGAATCAGAAGCTGTTTTTGGCCCCCTTTTTATAGTATTTAAAAAATAAAAATAATAGAATTGTTTAATTCCATTTTACGACATAAAACTCATACTATTTTAATATTTAAAAAAAAAAATCATTTAAAAAGTAAGGAAAAAACCTTCATTACGTTTACGTCCGAATTTAACTCGAAATTCTAAAAATGTTGACCTGTTACCAAGTTGTAATAGTTTTCTTTATGACATTTTTATAAGGTATGCGAACCTTGCTTCGCTCGACCCGCAATGTTTGATCAAAAATATTCTCGATATGGAAATCCTAAATATGGAACACGAAAGACCCGAAATAGTTTTTGGGATTCTACAAGCTGATGATCTCAGGCTTTCGTGTTCCTTATAAGTGAGTATTTTTGATGAAGCAATGCGTGTGAATATCGTATTTAATATTGAAATTGCAAGATCGGTGGTGAATTGGCAAGTTGGTGTAACTTGGATTGTCTATCGTTCTGCTTTTACATATTTTTAATTTATGTTAAGGCTAAAATTTTATTATTTTTTTCATGTAGCAAAATAAAATCAGAGAAGGTAAAAATGTTTTTTTTTTGGAAAACGTTGAAAAATCGCCAAAAAACTCAAATTTGTGTTCTATGACCTCAAAATAGGAGGTTCAAAATTAAGCAAAAAATTACATTTTTCATTAATCCGAATAATACCAAAATAATATAGGCTTGTTACTAATTTAAAGGGTTGATAAAAATGTGAGAAAATAACTTTTGCTTGTCAAAAATATTTTTATGTTTTGACGAAATTTTATCATTTATTTTCTAAAATGCATACGCCACTGGAATTGATTCCCCTGACCCCACACAACCCGGGGCACTCTAAAAGCGAGCGATGCGTCATTGACAGAAATTTTGGACTTGATTGAAATTATTAGCTCCAGTGGCGTCTCAGTGGGCACCACAGCCATATTATTGACGAAAAAAAGTACACCAATGACTTTTTCTTATAGTTTTTATATTTTTTAAGATTGAGCAACTAAAAATACAACTTTTTACTTTACTGCGTTTTCTTCATATCTAGCTTCGTTTTCGAGAAAAAAAAATAAAAACCGCATTAACTCATTCTAAAAGCTATCCATGGACAACATAAAATAAAAACCAAAAATAAAAAATAAACACTTTCGACCTTAAAGTAAATGAGCAAAATGTCCACCTTCTGATAAAATACAGGACTGCAACCGATTTGTCATTGAGTGTCTGACACGTGCAAAAATTTCTGGAGTATTCCTTATGACATTGCAATTGTCAATTAACCGATTCCTCAAGTCATTCACATCTAGTACAGGAGTTTTATAAGCAAGAGCTTTTAAATGGCCCAATAAATAGAAATCTAGAGGATTCATATCAGGACTGCGAGGTGGCCAATTTTGAGGTCCTGCACGTCCAATCCAGCGATTTGGGTAGGTGATGTCGAGATGCTGACGAGCAAGAGCACTAAAATGAGCTGGAGCCCCGTCGTGCATAAACCACATGTTGATTCTTACTTGTACGGGTACTTCTTCTAACAAAATGGGTAAATGATCATGCAAAAAGTCCGTGTAGGATTCACCTGTTAATCTTGCTGGTAAAAAAAATGGGCCTATTAGGTAGTCACCAATAATTCCTACCCAAACGTTCAGCGGAAATTGTTGCTGAAAATGCCCTTCTCTAATAACGTGGAGATTTTCGTCGGCCCAAAAATGGTCATTGTGAAAGTTCATAATAGTATCTCGTGAAAAATTTGCCTCGTCCGTAAATAAAACATTTGGTAAAAAATTATTATTGTATGCCATGGTATGAATCAACCACCTGCAAATACATCAATCTTGTTTAAAAACCCGAGGTTGTAGGGCTTGGACCCGCTGGATGTGATATGGGTACAGGAGGTTTCTTTTTAGAACTTTCCAAACGGTTTTTGGGCTGACTTCAAGCTGCTGTGCAATCTTCCTGGTACTATTTGAAGGATCTTCTTCTATCGCATTAAGTATAGATTCTTCTAATTCTTCTGATTGTTACAGTTTCTGGTCTTCCACCACCTGCATTTTTATTAAAAATCCCAGTTTTACATAACCTTGCGTGTAGCGTTCTAAATGTTTTGGCACATGGAATTACTCTGTTAGGATATCTGTCCTGGTAAATTCTTCGTGCTTCTTCCGCATTTCCATTTGCTAATCCACAAATAAAGTGCGTGTCAGCCATTTCAGCGTTAGTAAAATTATTCATGATGAATTACTGCTAATTGACAACTTTGAATTTTACTAATATGACAAAACTATCACTGTGAGCTGGTCTCCAAAGCGGGTAAGTAGGTACTAGATTGGACTTCGCAATAATTTGTTATAAAAAGCAGATGTGGTATGCCAAAAATGTGATAATAAAAGTCGTACAAGTAAAATGTTTATTTTTATAGGAAACAAGATATGAGGTTGCTTCACCCAAAAAAAAACTACAAAACCAAATCGTTTAAGGATATTTATAATATTAAAATATCGTTTTTTTTTAAGTGACAAACACTCAATGACAAATCGATTGCAGTCCTGTATTTTATGAGAAGGTGGACATTTCGCTCATTTATTTTAAGGTCGAAATTGTTTATTTTTTATTTTTAATTTTTATTTTATGTTGTCCATGGATAGCTTTTAGAATGAGTTAATGTGGTTTTTATTTATTTTTTCTGGAAAACGAAGCTAGATATGAAGAAAACACAGGAAAGTAAAAAGTTGTATTTTTAGTTGCTTAATCTTAAAAAGTATAAAAAATATAAAAAAAAGTAATTGGTGTACTTTTTTCGTCAATAATATGGCTGTGGTGCCCACTGAGACGCCACTGGAGCTAATAATTTCAATCTAGTTAGAGCTAAATAAGCACCTTATTACTTCAAATAACTGCACCAAATTTCGACCAAATCGGTTTTAGGATATTTACGATATTTTATAAAAACCGTTTTTTCTTTAAACTTCAACGCCCTGTATCTCAGAAACGAAGCAACTCCGGACATATGTTCATAGGAACTTTTTTCTTAAAACGACCTAGCCAATCACCCTCTGAAGTTTCGTACCGTAGTTAGGAAACACCCTGTATATGCACAAAAGGCCGAGGGCAGAGTTTTCCTTCAGCCTGGGCACTCTCGCAACCATATTTCAAGCGGAGATATTTGCTTTTGAGATGTGTGCTAGAACGCTGGTTGATCGACACTGCACACGTAAGACAGTTAAAATATTCTCCGACAGTCAAGCAGCTCTAAAGGCTTTTGAATCCAGCCGGTGCAATTCGAAAACCGTCTGGAATTGCAAATATGCGCTGAACAAACTGGGTCAAAGCAACAAGGTTACACTACTGTGGTTCCCCGGACATACCGGCCTAAAGGGTAATGAATCCGCAGACCTTCCTGCCAAAAGGGGGGCGGAGACAAAATTCATAGGGCCGGAACCGGTCATGTTATGGCCAAGCAGTTCATATCAGCTTAGACACAAAGAGAAAATCTTCGGTACTGGCATGGACTTCCGGGTCTCAGTTACTTCAAGGCCTTTATAAGCCCACCGAACCAACAATGTACCGTCAACTTACTAGAGCAATCAAGGGTACACCTTAAAACTCTAGTGGGACTGTACACGGGACACTGCAGATTGAAATACCACATGCACAAGATCGGCCTAGCGGAAGACGCCGAGTGCCGCATGTGCATGGAGGAGGATGAATCGGCAGATCACATACTGTGTTCGTGCCCAGCAATGGCACGACTCAGATTCACAATCCTCGGCAATGACACCTTGTTGCCGGGGAGGTGAAAGATCTCTCTCCCAACAGGATCATCAGATTTATTAGGAGTCTGGACCTGGTGGGAGAAATATAAAAGGGTGTGAGCCACAATAGACCGATCGGTCGCGGTGGAAGGGTGTTATACCCACTCACTTTAAACCAAGGAAGTTTAAAGGTGTATGGAAGCCCAATACTGTAGAACAAAATTGTCCAGGCGTGCAGGGCAGCAGGGATAGGGGGATTGGCCCCGCGGAGTTTGCGCAATGAATAGTAGGTCAGTGCCGGACTTTGTTACTATCTATAAAGTTGACATCATCAAATGTCAAATTCAAACATTTACTGTTTTTTTTTTAATTTTTTGCACAAAATTTTTGTTTATTAAACGACACTACTATAGAATATTTAAAATTATTGTGTAATATTGGATTTTATATCATCTGATATAATATGGAAAGAATAGATGGCGCCACTTTACAGCCTTCTATTTAAATGGTCGATATTTTTGGGAGTTTTGTATTTTTACCAAAAATCTTTGTAAATAAATAAAAACACGATTTTTTAAATAAATTTCAAACATTGTATGATAATTTCATATACTTATCACCAATTTTGTGAGAAAAGAAGGGCAAGATAGTGTAAATGAGTTCAATCTTATCCTAAGATTCTGGATATACATTAAAGAGTGAAAATTTTTATAACTGCTTTTTAGGCATATACTTTTCACTAATAACAAACATTCATGAGACAGAATAACAGTGGTTAAAAATGTTTAGTAACCTTTGGTACCTGAGTATCCATTGTAACAGTATCCGTTAAATATTATGTGTCTACAGTATGTCGAGCTTAAAAAGTTGATAATGTAAGATTAAGAAACCAAAAATCGAATTTCTTTTCAAACAAATACAGAAAAAGTAGAAAGGAAGTGTAACATAAAATTGTACTTTCTTTCATTCAATTAGAGGGACCTGGATATATTAAAATTTACCTGGTCTAATCCACAGAAATACACAAACATTGTGGAAATCATCTAAAAGATAGTTAAGATTGCCTTACTTTTCTCACTGCTATTTCCTATGAAATTTTCATTTTCTATTATTCATAATTGATATATTATTATTTATCCGGTTACCTAACGTTACGTCTCATAAGAAGCACCTAATTTAAATATAAGAAATACTTACCAAAAGTAAAAAATGCCGGCTATGTTACCCTTGGATTTGCAAAACAAAACCATACAACCTCTAGTCATTTTGTTACGATATTATAAGTAACAAACAAAAACACAAAATTATAGTCACAATTTAATAATTAGTAATCACTAAAATAAGAAGATTTTTATCAATCCAAAAAACTTCTGCACTACAAAATTTAATCACACAAAGCAAAACAATCGAAACTAATACGGCGCAAAGGGCACAAACCACAACGAAAATGACAAATGATGAGACGACGACGGTTGATGGTACAGCGCGGATATAGTTTCATACGCGTCGCGAGCGCCGTTGCATCAAAAATGGTCCGGCAAACGGTAACTACACACTGATTTATCAGTGTGTAAGTAGGCAACACATTAAATTGTTTCGTGAAGTTTTGTTATTGCGCAGAATCGGCGGGGCCAACTCTGACAGTAATTTTCATGCTGAGCTGGACATTTTTTTAAACGAATGGGCCATAGCATTGGGATTCCATACACCTTTAAACTTCCTTGCTTTAAACCTAACCTAAGTACAAGTTTTTTATGACTTACCAGTATCGTTAGTAAAGACTGCAATGTGTTGGACTTTATTACTAGTAATTGCATATTCAATTAGTTTATTGAGTTGTGTTTGATTTAAATTGTTTTTATTAATGCCTATTATCTAAAAAAAAAAAAAAAACAGGGCAGGGAACAGATTAAAAAAAAATTCTTAAGGTAGACTTTTGTTCTAGTCAGATCTTCGGATAGTCGATAAATAAAGGGTTATTCATTTTAAAGTAAACAGGCCTTTATTTTTGAACATCCCTGTACTTAAAAAAAACGAATATAGCTAGATGGTGCTACTTTAAACCCCAGGGCTACCACCCTAAAATTTTAAGATGGAACAAGGGGTCGTGTAATACATCATTTTAAAGGCGTTTTTATTTAGTATGAGCTTATTTTGTTATTAATAAAATTTACAAACATACTTGTTTTTTTGTTTATCTTTTTAAGACATTCCAAAACTAATTCAAACCAAAATCATTGTCAAGTTTATTATTTTTTTTGTTTCTAAGTCAATGGTGAACACTTTTATTAGGAAAACGTATTCCTTTGCAAAATATTCTTATTTTCGCAAAACAAAATATTATACTAGACTATTTATTGTAGTCAAATGTAGTAAGCATGTTTTAAAAATTTTTATTATTTTTTTACAGAGCCAGAATATGGGCTTTAAAGCCAATCAAAAAGGAAGACCTGCTTGGCAAAGTAAACAATTTATATAAAAGTTACTCGTTATGTGCAGACCATTTTGAAGAGGATGTTCACGAGTCACTTGCATGCACGATTAGTAGCCACTGCAGTTCCCACCCTATTCCCATCTCTTGAGGGAAGTTCAGAACTGACCATTCGTATAACGGGTGAAAGCTAAGATGGCATTGCAAAAACCCTATAACCAAAGAATAAAAACCTCAATAAAAAGGGACAATTTTCGAAGTCAAATTTTTAGGAGGGAAAGTGTTTATCTGTCAACCCGTTTGCCCGCTTTTTTATCGGGATTTCATGTTTCGTTTATGCTTTGTTGAGTTTTATGTGTTGTTTTATTCGTTTTTTCAGTTTTGTGGATATATTTAAAAAAAAAGACTAAATGTGCAATGAATTGGGATATTGAAAAATTTGCCACAATGCAATCTTTTATGTTTAATTTTTGAAGTACAGTGTGGATAAGCCAAATGGAATAAATTCCTATTAAATAAATAGGGGCTTATTCGAAAAAAAAGCTCGGGCATATCGATTGGTATTTTTAATTGCGCATTTTTTTCAACTTAAACTGTTAATACAGGGGGGGTTCGTGACGGTGGTCAGTATCAACTTTCTTAATTTAAATGCAACACCCTGATATTATTAGCTTATAAGCATTAATTATCACTCTAGAAATAGACATAAGAAAGGTTATAAATATAGATAGAAAAAATATTTTTGGGTGACTTCTGTTAGTTAAGCTTAAACTGTTTAACTTTAGTATTCGTTCTCGTTTCTCTCAAAAAAAAAAAAAATTTGTTACAATTTTTAGTTTAGTGAAAAATAAAAAGTGTTTTCTCAAGAAAAATTGTTTTAAAACATTATTCCTTCGTCCCGTATTGTAACGCCGGCCCCTCGGCGTGGGACAAGCGTGCGAGAGAAGAAGATTATAACATTTCCCGCCTTGTGCTGATGAATTGGCGGAAGGGGGAATACACCCCCCCAAATTAAAGAGAGAAAGAAAGAGAGGGAGAAGGACCCCCTATTCTTGCTTCTCTCTCGCACGCTTGTTCCCAGAGGCAGGGTAGGTATATGCACAAAAAGTAACTTTTAAGAAAGTGGCAAGCATGCAAGCACAATACATCTAAAAGCACCTAATATTTCCAAAATAGTTAAAAATAGGTATAAGACATTGTACATAAAGAATCCAAAAAAATTTACTTATATACAGGGCGTTGCATTTAAATTAGGGAAGTTAGTGTTGGCGACTATTACATGTATAAAAAGTATTTACAGAAAAAAAAAGCGCAACCAAAAATACCGATACAAGTGTCCGAGTTTTTCGAACACGCCCCGTTTATTTATTATTGAATTTATTTCATTTGGCATAAAACTGTATTATAAAAAAATACAACACTACAAAAACACATGGAGCGTTGCAGCACCTCCCGATTTGTTTATTAAATATGTTTATAATTTTTGGGGAAAATGCTTTTAAAATAAGTTTTTGGAAGTTTTAATAAAACCCTTTGATGAAATGAAATGAATAAAATTTACCCATGCCTGCAATGATTTTCCAAAAAACAATAAAATAATTTCTTTGGGTTAAAATATTTTTTACGATCAAATATACCAATCGTGATCTAATGTACCAGTCAAAAGATAAGAAAACAAAAATTATATATAATCAATTTTTTATCACGGTAACAAGTCGATTAACTTTCAGATTTTGTCATTTTGATAAACTGTTTGCCCTTTTTTTTAAAAAATAACTATTTTCTATCTCACCTTGAACATTCAAGCTCTAACCTTGGCATTTAGCCTTTAAAAAACTAAAATTGTTTATTTTTTGTGATGTTTCGAGCCACCTTGATTATCAAGTTCTTCCACTCTATTCTTTCCAAAATATCTACTGAGATTTTTTTCCAAATTATAAACCTTTTTCAAATTTATAATTTAATGGGAACCCTTTTTTTTATTAAAGCATGCTGTAGATTGTATAAATACATTCTTTTTAAAATTTTGTTGTTGAAATGCTAAATAATATGTTTATGTAAAAAAAAAATTAAAGTACATTGTACTGTTTTTTTACAGTTAAAATGAAAGGATATACATTTATAGTAAAGGTCTTTGGGTGTATAGGTACCTTTTTAAAAAAAAAAAAAACATCCCTTCGATTTTTTGGCCCGAAACCCATAGAATCACATACCTTAAAACTTTTTTTCTTTTTCTTTGAAATGGGAGATGTACATAAAGGGAAGTAATTACGGAAGCAAAAACCTATACTATTCGTTTTTTCCAAATGTTATACAGTCAAATTAGTTAGACAAAATGGATCACAAATTTAATTCTGCATAGGACTCGAAGCCCAAAAAAACCATATATTAACATACCCACTTATTTTTTTATTAAATTTTAAAATAACGATTTATTATAATTATTTTACATCTGTTCACAAAAAAATTACATAATATTAAATTTTTTAAGAAAAATTGCAAATTTAATCCTGTAAAATCGCTTTCCCCCAAAACTAATTTTTCTAAAAAATAATCTAATTTTTTTTGAGAATAACCAACCCAAAAAAGACTGCAAAAAAAATTTCTTAAAAGGGGACGATTTTCCAGGACTGCAATGTATATTATACATATAATTTTTTCCCGTGTAAAACTGAATTTTTACCGTTGATATTTCTCTCAGTGTACCCCCAAGCTGTTTAAGTGTCATTCCGTCTAAATGTGACGTCAGAAATTCTTTTCCCCATATAACCAATGCTATTGGGAACTTTATGTCGCTTCTTATTGAGGTTTATTTCTTTGCTATAACCTCGAATTTTTGCACATGTTAGGCATTTTAAAGAAACGAAAATTATTAATCTGACATGAGTACTTTATAACGTCAAATAAAATATGAATAATCTAATAAATAATATCAATAAAAAAATAGCGTAATGTATTCGTGAATAACTGATCTTTAAAACTCTTGCTCTACTTCGAGAACTCGGGCTACGCCATCGTGCTCGAAAAATCGCGCGTGTATTAAAGACCCTGTGTTTCACTTACACTTTATTATACTGTACCTTTTCCCTAAAAACTGACATTATATTGAGAGATATCACAGTGCGACTATCAAAGGCAATAATTTCTGTCGAATATTACATCCGAATTTTGCAGAGCTGAGAAAAGACCTTAACAATAACCTGAGGGAAAATGAGGAAACAGCTAAAGATCGACCATGCATCCTCTTAAACAACTAACGATTTTTATAAATCATTATTCTTTTCCTAAGATTACAGATAACTACACCCTTTCTAATTATTGTAATACAATTATTGTGACCTAAATATTATAAATCGCCCTATTACTTTGTCAGCTCATATAAGTTTTTAGTCTATAACAATTAAAATGTTATTACTTTTTCGAATCGGTTTATTGTTTTTTTTATATTTCTTATTAACTTTAAAATTATCTACTACGGTACTGTTAGGCAAAAATTTGTCGTTTTACATAAATAAGTAATCGTTTTAATCCGGCTCTGACTTTTCCCGGATTGAGCGCAGAGGGGAGCAACGCTTCCGTCTCGTTTGTTCGTAGACTGCGAGATCAAAGGTGCCGACCGGAGTTGTGGAGCTGTAAGTAAGCTGTGGCTAAACTGTCTTGGAAAAAAACGTGGCCGCAATAAAATATTAAGTTTGTTTGAATTTATTGAATTATTAATTAATTTATTAATTTGTTAGTTTTTATAAAATATAAATATTTTCTTTTACCTTTTGCTTTATTTATAGTAATTAAAAGTAAAACAAGGTAAAAAAGAGCGATTTACAAAAATTGGCAGAAAAGTCAAAATTTGACAAAGGACATGGCACACTTCTTATGGATTTGAGTCACCGACAGATTTTTTTGAAATTTTAGTATTTTATTTTGGACGCATTTGAGTGCACAAAGTTGCACTTTTCCGTACGGCGTGCGGAAAATAAAACTACTCTAAAATCTTACAGGTAAGCAAGATTTATATGTATATTTAGTAATTGTAGGCTATTTCATACAATATATACGAAAAAGCCATTGCAAGTTTTTAGTTTTATTCTCTTTTTTTGTTTGTTACTTTACAGAGAATTACGAAGTAATTTTCAATATTTCAACTAAAACACAAAAGAAAAATATTTTTTAATTACCCCTAATAAATAATAATAAATGATTATGTCAAGTCAAGCAACAATATGTAATCTTGGTGATTTTAACACAATGCCGATTTTTTCTTCGTTTCCATATGAACAAGCAATTGCACAAATGAATTTCAATACAAACAAGCATTTTTAATGAAAAGGCGTCATAGTATGTTTTTTAAATTTAAAAAAAAATCCGACAAAAATAATTGTTTAAAATGAGTAGTTCGATGAAGGGGCTACCAGATTCTATCCTGGATGCAGCAAATACCGTAAGTTTGAATTTATTACCAGCAAAATCTCGTGAAAAATATGAGAATCAATATAGTCATTTTGAAAACTGGTGCTCCAACCAAGGGGACAAAAAGTATTAAAGAAGAAGTGTTCTTGGCCTATTTTGCGGATTTGCAAAAAACATAAAACATATGACTAATACTTTATGGAGTAAGTACTCTATGTTAAAATGTGTCCTCAAAGTGAAAAGGAACCTTGATTTAAGTTCATATTTCAAGCTAACATCACTACTTAAACACCAAAACGTGGGATACCGGCCAAAAAAATCAAAAACTTTCAACAAAAAAGAAGTTTCAAGATTCATGAAAGAAGCACCTAATAATATTTACCTTCTAATAAAAGTTGCTGCAATTTTTGGATTAGCCGGTTCTTGTAGGAGAGATGAACTTACAAAAATAATGATTGATGACATACAGGATAGTGAAAATTTGATAGTGGTGAAAATTCCTGACAGTAAAAATAACACTTCCAGAATCATTGTAGTGTCCGATGAAACAAATAACGGACTTTATCTGCAATTGTACCGAAAAATATGCAAATTTGCGAAAACCACATACCCCACACAGACGTTTTTTTGTCCAGTATAAACAAGGAGCATGCAGTACGCAATGTGTGGGAATAAATTCAATAGGTAAATGCCTTCAGAAATTGCTGAATACCTAAAATTAAAAAATCCAGAAGAGTACACTGGACATAGTTTTCGTCGATCCTCTGCGACTATGTTAGCGGATTCTGGAGAAGGAATTACCAATGTCAAGCGACTTGGGGGCTGGAAATCAACGGCTGTAGTTGAGAGCTACATTGATGAATCCACAAATCAGAAAAAGGATATGTCGAATAAAATATTGACCATGAACAACTCCCCTCCTCAGCTAAGTCAACCTTCATCAAGCCGTACAATAAGCGCTTTCATAAGCCACCCGCTAAATGAAATTACAGGTTCTGCAATTAATTTACAATATGCTAATAACTGTTCTTTTGTTGTAAATGTTATCAACAAATAATTCCCATTTATAAATATGTTGTAGTAGTTCTTTCAGATTAAACATAATTTAAAAAATAATCATTGCTTTAATATTGGTATTATCTGACGCTCGTAGGAAAAATTTTGTTCCTAACGCTTGCGCAAAGTGACTTTTCGGCACTTGACTGCTTGCAACGGCAGTCGCGTGCGGAAAAGTATAACTTTGCGCACTTGTTAGGAAAATAACTATTCTTTCATGGCGCCAACCTTGTAGCTATACAGGGTGATACGATAAAATAAAGCCAAAAATTCTTAAAAATAATTCTTTTATTTATTACAAAATACTGTCTGTTACCCTACACTAAAAATTATGCATTTTTTATATAAAAAGAATATATATTTCATACCAAGTACTTTTTTATCGTGTACAGGGTTTTTATCTGTTTTGTCCTACAGGGTGCACGATTTATTAATGAACCAACAAATATACAGTCTAGTCGGACTAAATATAATATATTATGTCAGTTATTATTATAACCTACAGGCTTATCGTAACTTGGCAGTAACTCATTTATACATACAGCGTGTCCCTCCAAAAAGTTATTTTTAGATACCGGGTGAACCAAAATTATATGGCGGTTTTATTTATATTTTTTTCCAGTCATACTAAAACCGCTGTTGTAAAAAGATTTTTTTTCACCGATTTACACTATAAACATACTGGTTGATGTAAACAGGTGTTTCAAAAAGTGACTTAGTTTTACGTAAAATGTCGCAATTAAATACAAACATGAATAATAACACTGACCAACATTCTAAAACTTTTTTTGCCTCCCTGGAATGATTGTGGCTGGATTTTATATATTTTGGCCTGCTGAATCCAGATCTGGCTTCATATTTTCGATATCAGCCTTCAATAATGAGGGAGAGATACATGTTTTGATATTAAGCAAAATTCAATAAAAACTCACTTTAATACTGATTTATTAATTTAAAAAATAAAAAGGTATGATACATTTTAGTAACAGTTAATTTATGTTCAGTATAAACATGTTCAAGTGTTATTTTATTTTAATATTCATTTCCTTGAACTCTTCCTTTTATAAGAAAGACTAGATGTGTCTCGTATTAGGGTCCACAATAGTCGGCTAACATATTCGGGCTCCACTTTCCAGTATATCTTTTCTCTATCGATGCAATGTCTTGGGAAATCGTTCCCCATGCTCCTCCGATATAGCTCCTAGATTTTCAGGAAAAAAGTCCAAATGGGAATGGAGAAAGTGAAGTTTTAGGGACATGTTGCATTTTAAAATATGATAGGCCGTGAGCAGTTCTTCCACGAGTTCACGATAATTTTCTGACTTGGTGTTTCCAAGAAAATTTTTGCAAACACTTTCAAATGCATTCCATGCCCGTCTTTCATGGTCACTTAAAATGTCCGTGAAGAGTTGCCTAATTTGGGGACCAACAAAAATTCCTTCTTTAATTTTGGCTTCACTTATACGTGGAAATTTCTCTTTTAAATAGTTGAAAGCATTTCCGTTTTTATCCAGTGCTTTTACAAAATTTTTGATCAATCCTAACTTTATGTGAAGTGGAGGTAAATATATTTTTTCTTTCTGAACTAACGGTTCTCGGGTCAAATTTTTAACTCCAACTTCTATTTTTTCACGTGGAGGCCAAACCTTTATTTTATAATGTTTGTCTCTTGCACGGCTGTCCCACTCACACAAAAAGCAGCAGTATTTTGTGTATCCTGACTTGCAGTCCTTTCAATAACGCTACCACTTTCAAATCTGCACATATATTCCATTTGTGATCTTCGTATTTATACATCTGAGTATCATCTTCAGATTGTCATATGTTTCTTTCATATTTACCGAATGAGCTATAGGAACGGATGGATGTTCATTTCCATTATAAAGTAAAACAGCTTTTAGACTTGTTTTAGACGAATCTATGAATAGTCTCCATTTATCGGGCGTATATGGTAAGTTCAGTTCGACCATTAGGCCAGGAATATCATGGCAAAATACTAAATCACCGTCCGCTGCAAAAAAAATTGTGAGAGTAGATTCCCTTTTTCTGTAGATGGACACCTTAACTCCTTTTTCCAAGAGGTTCCACTGCTGCAGGCGGGATCCGAAAGTTCCGCTTTTGTTTTCGGGAGGCCCAAGTCACGAACAAGGTCATTCAATTCACCTTGAGTGATTAAATGAGGTGTATCGGGCAAATCAATGGAACTAGGGATGTAGCTTGTTCCGGCTTCTGGCGAAGTACTTCGAGAGTCTGATTCCGAATCAAGCGTGTAACTCTCAGGTGGTTGGGGAATGGGTAATGAATTGTCATGGGGTACTGGTCGCATTGCAGACGGAACATTGGGATACTGAATGCTACGCTTAGTTTTGCTAGTAATTCCTTTGATATTCGTCATGCAAAAATAACAATCATCTACGTGATTACGAGGTTCCCCCAAACCATTGGAACTGCAAATGGCATAGATTTATGCGTACCTTTTAGCCATCCCGTCAATGTTCTCGAACACGAACTGCAACACACTTTTGGGGCCCAGGACTTATCTTGATCGCCAAGTTTACATCAAAGTACAGTTCATAACCCTTTTTTTACTAGTGAAGATATCGGTTTTTGGTACGCCTTCGCGGTAACTTCGCCACAAATATAACAGAATTTATCAGCTTTATTAACACAAATTCGCGTCGACATTTTTCTTACACGTAGATCTATCTAATCGAAAAATCAACAGATGTTTACTAAATGATTATAAAATAACGACTAAAGGGATATTTCAAGCATAGATCCACCTACCTGTCCATAATAATGGGTCGCCCATTTATTACCCCTCTACTAGACCCTTCCGAGAAATCTGAGGCTAATAAAAACATTTGAGGGTTAGTTGTATATTAGTATAAGTCCAAATATTACAAATCACACGATTTTTTTATAGGGAGGATTTTTCTGTTAGACAGTGTAATTAATGCATAATATCTTACAGTAAAAATTACAGATTACGGGTTTTAAGGTAACCCTTAATCAATTTAAAACAAAAATAAACAGTATGGTAAACTTCAAACAGTAATAAGTTAGATACTGTTTGTAGAGAAACATATTTTTATTAGTAACTCATAGCAACAATGATGTATTAATTCGTATTATTCATTTAAATTAAACTAAGGCCATTGTTTAGCCTTATTAAAAACTTAATACTAAAATGTTTTTCAAAGAAAACTATACTATTTATAAGAAACAGAGATGAAAAGATCATACTAGTTAAGAACTTTTGGCTCTTCAACTGCTCCAGGTGCAGCGTCCAAAACAGTTGTAAGTAAAACAGTTGTTGGATATTTAACAACCTGTTGATACCTAGCATATCCCAGGTACCATATTACACTGGTAACATGGGCACATACGCCAAGCGTTCTGGCACCCACTTTGCATAGGTACCCGAAATAGGATCACCATTTTCTTGGAATGGAGAAAGCAAATATGAAATAAAAATATTATGCTTAATAGCTTGCGTAAACCTTAAAAATATCTTTGCTCTTATTAAGCCAGGCTCAAATTGTTGAACTTGAAAAATATATTCAAGATACCGCTTTCAGCGGTATCTTGAATATAAGCTGGAGAAAGCCTTACTTGATAGGTACCAAATGTTTTAGAAATAACATAGTCTATAGGCAAAACAGGAAATTTAATATTATTATTTTCCATATTTACCCATGCACCACCACCTCGACGTAAGTTAAAATAAAGTATACCTCTTGTACATTGAAAATGACTGCCTTTGTATTCTAAAATTGGAGCTTTTTGGCGCTTTTAGATATGTGTAGTCGGGGTGTAAAATTGCACAATGCTGTTCGGATTGGGGATTATAAAACCGATTTATAAAATTGTCTACATGTCTTTGAATGAATCTTTCCCTATTTCGAACTTCTGCGCAAGCAAACCCTTATTTTGCTTTATTGTGCAATATTCTACTAACTTCGGTATGACTGGAAAAAAATATAAATAAAACCGCCATATAATTTTGGTTCACCCGGTATCTAAAAATGACTTTTTTAGAGGGACACGCTGTATGTATAAATGAGTGCCTAATTTTATCAGTCTAGGGTAACAGACAGTTTTTTGTAATAAATACAATAAATATTTTTAGGAATTTTTGGCTTTATTTTATGGTATCACCCTGTATAGCTACAAGGTTGGCGCAATAAAAGAAAATGCTTATTTGGACTTCCATAATAAAATACTAAAATTAAATAAAAATCTGTATGTTAAAAGTTTGGGATTTTCTTTATAAATCAATGACATAAAATTACTTACTGAAATGGTATAGCGCATGTTTTCGTGTATGTAGGAATTTTTAACATCCATACAGTGATATTCCGGCCAAATAGCACATGATTTGACAGTATTATCAACCATCGCAGAGTAGTTATTGCTGGAAGAACCATTTATAGTTATTCGGTACTCCTTTAGTGATCCAGTCGGTGGCGAAGGAGGTAACCAACGTAAATGAATATGGTCTTTTCCTTTAGATGTTACTCTTAGGTCTTCAATACGATTGGCTACATCTAAAACATACAAGAAACTTTTTTAATCGTAGTTTTCATTTAGAATAAGTAATCTATATAGACCGAGCAATCGCGGCATAAAAAAGATACCGATTTTTTACAGGCTGCCTTTGATATTTATAGCCACAAGCTATAGATAGATGCACCTATTAAGTTCCGCAACGTGTTACTTCATATATAAACATTAACTTTAATTAGCAAAAAAAAGAAGATTCTTAAATCAACTTTTTACAGTTTGCCAATTGTTGAAGCATAAGGCTAGATTGCCAAATCCACAAAAAAGTTGCAGGCAGACGGTTTTCTCCAGTACAAGAGTAAAGCATACTAATGCTAGTTCGCAAAAAAATCGTGTAACTAAAAACACTTTTTTACATTCTGCCAAGCACAATTTAGACTAATGTGTGCATGATATTGACGAATTTTCACAAAGCAGACTGTTTTTCGATATTTAAAAATTGATGCATAAACGTTAATTAACAAATTTTCACAGTATTTCAGAACAATTTTTTACAGTCTGCCTATTGAATAAATAATAACTTTTACAATCAATATTTCATATTAAATTATTAGCATACTAATTCACGAAGTTTAAAGTGTGGGCAGACGCAGTTAAACTTGTAAAAAAAACTTATAATGGTTAACAATTTTTTACAGTCTGCCATTGTTTTCAAACAATATTTAGGTAATAAATAAACAAACTATTGAATGGCAGACGGTTTGTAAAGGTACTAGTGTCAGTATTATAATAAATTAGTTTTTGTTACACACGGACGATTGTACTTCGCCTTTATATAATTGAAATTACAATAGCACGGTCTAGTATGATAGCCGATCGATGCGTCGCAAACTTCTGGAAGTTTTACGTCCGCGTAATAAACCCCAACTTTTTCCGGTAGGGAAGACTCCTTACACTTCTCTAACGTTTTGTCTGAAAATAATTTAACTTTTTCGCCTTTTCCACACAAAAAACAACTTGCACCTATGTTTTCTTCCTGCTCCGTCATGTTGCTCGGGATGACGCTCAAGGATAGACGCTCTACTGCTAAAATAGGCTATTTTTTGACAATGCGAAAAATAAAGTGTCAATTACTGTTATCAGTATAAATTAAGAGTTTAAAAATGGTTATTTATTAAGGGAGTTAAAAATAAGGTAATTGTCTAAGAAATGGGCAACTCCGATTTTGACCAAATTTGGATATGGGGGTTTTTGGGGCGCTGATCACAATCTGAAAAAATATTTGCGGAAACGTTTCTTTTTCGAGATATCCATCATCAAACTAAAAATCAAACTAACCTCATTTCACTATATTCCCTTCTTTTGTACACAATTCTTGTTTTTTACAATAAAGTGGCACCAATATTTTATAAACACCTTTTAAAACCTTTTTATGTTTATTTTACACCTTTTTCTTATTAAATTGCCAAGTATCACTTTCAAATTGGGCGGGCCGTTTGTTTACAAATTGCCTATTTATACCTGGTTGCAGCATTTGAAAATGAATTTTACAATAAAATGAAAATAGGTATAAAATAAATATAAAAAAAGTTTTAAAAAGGGGTTTATCAACTTGTGTTTCAATTTAGTGTAAAAATAAAATTCTGTCCAAAGAAGGAGAATAGTGAAAAAGAGTGGTTAATTTTAAGTTTGATGATGCATAACAAAAAAAACTTTCCCCAAATTTTTAATTGGATCGCCCAAAACCCCCCTTAAAAACAAAATTTTTTAAAAATTTCCAAAAAAAAAATTTATTTTTTAAAAAACCTACATAAAAATGATTTTTAAACGTTTGTCACATAACTAAAAACTCCTGATTGGTCAGTTTATAAAACGTCCCTTTTTTGCCCTTTGATATATTAGCTTTCGAAACTGTTTTAATAAGATTTTCCTATATTATCCCTGGTTTTTTTGTGATTTATTTGCAATTTTTACAAATTCTGTCAAGTCTTTTACCATGGACAACTATTTTGTAAAAAGGAACCGAAACCTGCCCCCTCGGCCATCAAGGGCGGATTATACAATAATTTTATATAGACTTCCCCAAACCCCGGGGGTTCGGGGTTTGATTCTACCCCCAAACCTTTTTTTTTTAATAATCTTTAAAATTTTTTTTAAAAAAATTTAAATATATTTTGGTATGTTTATAAATATTAATTAAATTTTTTTTTCTTAAAAAAATTTCATTTTATTTTATTATACATTTTTTATCAAATTTGGGGAATATTTGCAGAATTATTGGGGAAACTTGAAGCCTTTTGGTGTGTAAATTTATGAATATTTTAAAACAAAACGTTACTTCGTTTTTAGATGCTATATAAAAAAATATTGTTAAAAATTAATAAAAAATTTATGTTAAAATAAATTCCGAATCCAAAAATTCGTAATGTCGTGTTTTAATTATCAGAAAAACTCGTATTTTTTTTTTAAAAAACAGAAAAAGCCGGCTTGACCGGGGGCAAGTGGGTTAGGGCGCCATGGTCGGGTGATAAAGATTGACCGGGGGCAGGAGGGTTATGTGCATCATGATGCATGCAAAGAACTCGTAGTGCACCCAACACGCCCCATCAATCTTCGTTACCTGCCTACCGCGCGATTTATAATATTCAAAGTTTAAATTTTTAAAGCTAGATGTACCATCAAAAATTTGCCCTGCCCCATTTTTTTTATTTACTAACATTGTTGGGATACAATGGCAGACTGAAAAAAAACGTTAAAAGTCAGTTATTATCAGTTTATGTATCATCGTATTGGGGGTGCCATTTGTTTTATTCAATATTGTAAACTGTTAAGTTTATACTAAATAATTTTAACACTGTAAAAATTTTTCCCTGAAATACTGTAAAAATTTTTTAAATAACTTTTAAAAAAAATTTTTTAAAATCGGAAACAGTCTGCCTTGTGAAAATTCGTAATCTATGCCACTTTAAAATCAAATTGTGCTTGGCAGCCCCGAAAAAAAGTTTTTTTGGGTTACACGTTTTTTTTGGGGAAAAACTTAGTATGCATTACTTTTGTACTGGAGAAAACCGTCTGCCTGCAACTTTTTTGTGGTTTTGGCAATCTAGCCTTTGCTTCAAAAAATTGGGCAGACTGAAAAAGGGTTAATTTAAAAATTTTTTTTTTGCAAATTTAAAAGGTTAATGTTTATCATAAAATTATCCCTTGGACGATTTTTGGATGTACCAAAAAACCCCGGGCACGTTCCCTTATCGATCAAAAATTTTCGGAAAAAAAATTTTTTATAAGAGGGCCGGCCGGAAGCGATAAATTTAATACTTTTTATTCCTGAAATAATTTTTTACTATCGAACGCTCGACAGCTATAGTTGAAATTGTTGATTATCTAAAAACCAAAAAATTTTTTTTTAAAAATAAAATAATAATTATTAATAATGGTTTTTTCACGAACTGGAAGAAAAAATTAAAATCATTAAATGGTAAAAACCGTGGAAATCCTGGGGGGGGAAAATTTGGGGAATTATTTTTTAAATTTTTTATCTCCAACCGGACTTACCCTACAATTTCTACTATTCACCGAGTCATTAAAAACTTTTTGACTTTTTGGTTTTTTAACCAAAAAAACATAAACATGATAGTAACCAGAAAAAAAACAACAAAAGGGGAAAAGAAGGAAATTATAGTTTTTGGCAAGTTTTTGAAAAAACCTACAATTTCATTAATACAATTGTACAACGGGTTAATTTGAGCAAAGGATAAAGGGAAAGAGTTTTTAAAAAAAATGGCCCCCGACCCTACAAAGAAAAAAAAAAACCCATAAAATTTTTCCCCCGATGATCATTTTAGACGAATGAAATTTTTGTGAAATTGAAATGAAAAATAACAATAAAAATTTTTAAAAAATAGACTTGTTCTTCATGATCTCCCCCAAACGTTTTTTTTCTCTGGGGTCACGTAAAATCACAAATGTATGGTTTCAGGAGAATATGGCAAATAATAAAAGATTAAAATTACAAATTGAAATTTTTTTAGGATTACCCCCCTTTTAACATTCTAAAATGTCAAAAGGGTTTTTTTTATGACAATCTTGGATTGTTTGGCCCAGAAAGGGTTATTTTTTTGAGCATCTTCGATAACTTAAAATTTTTTTTTTTTATTCTATAAAGGGCCTTAAATTTTTTTTTAATATCTTCTACTTTCCCATTATTTATTTTAGAAAATTCTTTTATGTTATTAGGAAAAACTGTTTGGATTTTTAAAAACCTGCCAACGTTGCGGTCTCGTAAGCAATTTAATTTTTAAAATTTTTGGCTGATAAGACATCCGATCGAAGATGGTTGATGCTAGCAGCCCCTGCACTTGCCTATAAACACTCTTTTTACTAAAAATAAAAACGTAGTACACAATTTAAACTGGGCAGATAACTTTTCCCTTTTTTACCGTACTCCCCCCCAGTCCCAACCAAAAAAAAAATGGGGAAAAAGACGAAAATTTAAAACAAACCCAAAAAATTTTTTTGGATTTTAGAATTGGGTCAAAAATCCAAAGGGCCCCCCTTTTTGCAGTACGGTGCCTTTACTGTATTTAATAACCGTTCGGAACTTAATGGTTCTATCTATAGTTTTTGGTTTTTAAAAATAGTATCAAAGGCAGCCTGTAAAAATCGGTTTCTTTTTTTTGCTGCGAAGGGGTTCGGTCTATATTTTTGGGGGGGCTCAGGGTCTTTGCCCCCCTTAAAAAGGCGGCAAAAAAAGTTTTGGGGACTTCTTATAAATATGGTGGGCAACAAACATTAACACCTCTAATCAAGGAAGGAAAGGGGGAAGGGGGAAACCCAAATTTTAAAGGCGTATTTGATCAAAAAATGTCCCCCCCGAAAAAAAATGTCATGAGGGCCCCCCTTTATTCCCGGGAATAAAATTTCCCAAAAATATTGAATTGATGCCCAGAGTTTATTAATCAAAAAGGGGGTTTTGACATCCGCCATATTTAAAAACTCTTCTGTGACTTCAAGGGAATGTTGGATTTTATGCCCGGGCAGTGGCGTAGGGAAAATTTTTGGGGGAAAGAAAAATTTCTTTTATACCGACGAACAAAATTTATATTTAAAAAAAAAATGTAATTCAATTAAATTGAAATTTAAAAAATTTAAAGCACAACACGACGATGCGTACCTTTTCAATGGTATTACTACATTAAATATTTTAAAAATGAAAAAAATTAAAATGTAGAAATCCCCATGATTGCTAATTTTTATAATTTAGTCCTTACTCTTTTTTAAAAACCACGATATTAAATTTAAAATTAACCCCTTTTTTTTTTTTTTAATAATCCCCACCTATATTACGAGTTTAAAAAATTTATGAGAAAATTTTAAAGAAGTTTGGGGTTTTAATTTTTTTTTTATCTTGGAAAAAATCCGCAAAAAGGCTGAGGCCTAGTATGAAAGCCCCCGTGGGGGGCTGGTGTGGTAAGGGGGAGTTTATTCACAAAAGACTTAAATTTGGGGTAGCAGGTTCCATAGTCTTGACACCTAGGGATGAAGGAACGAAGAAAGGGAAAGTTGGGCCTCGGCGGGAACTTTTAAAAGATGCAAAAAAAGTTGCACTACGTTTTGCCTCTGGAACTGCCAAAAAAGGAATTATACTGGCCAACCCGTCTAAGCAGAAGCCGTGTACCTAAGAAAAAAACCACAGGGGGAAAAGGAAGTTTTTCTGTAAGTGCAGGATCAGAAATTTTTAAAAGTATCTTGAAGATCTTTGTAAGATTACAAAATACCCAACTCCAAATCAGATCTGGAAATAAAAAAAAATTAATTTTTTTTTAGGAATTTATGACGGTGTTTTTGAAACTTCATAAATATATAAACTTTTTTTTTTAAAATTTTTTTTATTTTATTTTAAAAAACTGGTTTATTTTTTACTTACGGACCATACAGAAATTTGATATTGCAAAAAAATTTTAAAAATTTTTCCCACTTTGGCAAAAATTTGAATTATTTTATGTAAAAAAATGTGAATACGGGTTTATTGCTAAAAAAAAACTTTTTTTTTTAAACTACCCCTTACAATACATTTAAATTAAAAATTAAAATAAAATACAACTGAAATTTTTACATTTTGAAAAAAGATATGGAAAAAAAAAAAACACAGTCCCTTTAGTGGTATTATTTAATTAAAATTTTGTGGTTTTCTACATTTAAATTTTAAAACATACAAATCATTTAAAACCTTTTAAAAACCCCTAATAAAAACACAAAAAAAATTTTATTTTAGTTTGTTGGCAGCCCTTGCAAGATAAAACAAAAAATTAGATCTCGGTTTTTTTTGGGGCTCAAAGGGGTTTAAACTTACAATTTTTTCGCAGTCCCCCTACTTTTTCAATCTAAAAAAATTCTTTAGTGCAAGGTAAGGTTTTCCTTAGTTAATTTTTAAAATTGTAAAAAGGGAAATCTAAAAAAAATAAATTATATTTTAAAACATTTTTTTTTAAATAATTTACCAAGTAATTGGTGATAAATATCAAAAAAAAAAAAAAAACAATTAAAGAATTAATAACAAAACTTAAAAAATGTACAAAATTAAAGGGAAAAAAAATTAAAAAACTTCCCCCAAAGGACATTTTTGCATATCCAAAGTTGATCCCGTTCTAGGTATAAGCAAGTCAATATTGACTATTTTTTTCTTTAAAAAACAAATAACTATAATTAAAATTACACAAAAAATTTTAAATTTCCCTTTCTTAACCTGTGAATAATTAGAGTTGTGAAAGTCACTGGTGGACTTAAAAAAACCCTGTTTTTTATCCGAGGGTAATAATGCAAAAAGAATGGAACTGCTACAATAAAAAATATTTGTTAGTAATTTGCAGCTTGGATATATCTTTTTTTACCCCTTCCTTTTTTAATCCCTTTTTCCTTTTTAACCCCTAAATCAACCGCTTTTTCTTTTTTTTGGGAAAACATATAAAAAAAACGGGTTTTTTTAAAATGCTCCGAGCAAATAACAAAATCCCCAAAGGGGAAAAAAAAAACTTTTTTGGGCTATTACACCAAAGGGTAATTAAAATACCGACTAAACACTACCAAAAAACAATTAGTAAAAACAGTCAAAAACCCAAAAAAATATCAACTTTGTACACAAATATTTTCAACTTAAAAAAAAACCCCATATAAAAACTTCGACTTGTGGCACGACTCTGTCCACAGCTGAGAATCTGTAAAAGGTTACCGACAGGGCCCCAAATAAGCCCCCCTTTTCACACCCTTTACGTCTTGGACTTTTGCTATCCCCATTCTCGGCGATGTCATAACCCCTTTTTGATTAATAGACTCAAAATTTAAATATATTATTTATTTAATTTAAAATAAAACACTCGGTATAAAGTTTCAAAATTTTGGCCATTAAGAAATCTATAAGCAATAAAGACAACTTAACAAATACTCAAACAGATTTTGTAGGTACGCCCATCTTAGACGCTGCAATTAACATAATTTAGTGCCATAAAATGTTTACTATAGGCCATCTGTGTAAGTTTAAGATAATTTTATTTTATTTTTAAGCTCATTCTTCTTAAAAGATCTTTGAAAATGGTCGTGAGACCGAAACACGGGTCAGATCTATCTGAATGTACCTAGAAACTTTATACCGATTGTTTTAAATTAAATTTGTTACAATGTTTCACCTAGAGCCTACCGCAAATTCAATAGAAATTAAATATATGTTATTTCTGAGATCAACATGAAGCCTCCATTAAATGGAACATTTTTCGAACTGTATTCCAAAACTTGCGGTGCTCTTTAAGGTTTTCAAATGTGATTTTTAGAATAACCTCAAGCAACTTATAAATGGGACATCTTATTGTAATTTTACAGGAAGTTTCATAAGTACCGTTTAATAATTTCTCTGCTTGCGAAATAAAAAAATGTATAAGAATTTTAAATTTATTTTTGTAAGACACCCTGAATAGAAATAATTAAATGTTTCATTAAAAAGTCCCCCAGGTTTATCTAAAGAATAATATAATTCAAAAATTATTAGAATCGAGCAATTAAAACTTTTAAGATAAATGCATGTATAATTTATGCCGATTTTTGGATACCTCACTCTATGGTTACAAACAAAAATGTTTTGTTTAAATCTTGTTTCTCTAGACCTAAAAAACACCATATTTGGGTTAAAAGTCACATGTTAGGTGTGTTTTCTTATTAAAATAGTTTAATAGGTAGATGTTTTAGAATTCTTTATCTTTATATCCAAATAACAATGTGATGCTGATTAAGAATCTTGAGTAAAAATTTGAAAAGTTAAATGGAAAATTCAAAATGGCCTATTTTGGCATTTATAAACCTTTTTTCCTTAGATTCAGGATATAGGAGTTTTGGGAGTACTGGGTCAAAATTTGGAAATTTGAAATGGCGTATTAAAAAAGGAATCAATTTCTTCTAGCCTTCGGATCGATAAAAAGATCAATTGCTGAATTCGATTTCAAAAGCTCTGACCAGAAAACCCCCTTAATTAACGCTAGTTTTGGTTAGTTTTAGTCTTAACGGTTGCCTTTTCTTAATACCTACCTTGCTACAAGTTCAGGTCTTAAGACAACACGAACCGCATTCTTGTCGTAATAACCAATAAAAAAAGTTAACCCTATGTTTATGGTTATTATCATATCAGATACAAACGTGATCCATTTTAGTGAATAGTAACTTCTCACGTAAGCCCAATTGGTTGGTATAAGCCATACCAGAGTAATTATATACACAATAGCCATAAAGAAGTTTAGATATAAACTAAAACAAAAAAAAATATTTTATTTTTGTATTTTTTTAGCTCAAAAAACACCAAATATTTTTATCTTTATTCGTTTTTACATTTCCATTTTTATTATTTGAGGCACGTTATGAGACTCCAAACGCAACTAGTAGTATTATAAATCTATAACACAAGTTTTTATAATAATAATAAATATATATATATATATATATATATATATATATATATATATATATATATATATATATATATATATATATATATATATATATATATATATATATATATATATATATATATATATATATATATATATATATATATATATATATATATATATATATATATATATATATATATATATATATATATATATATATATATATATATATATATATATATATATATATATATATATATATATATATATATATATATATATATATATATATATATATATATATATATATATATATATATATATATATATATATATATATATATATATATATATATATATATATATATATATATATATATATATATATATATATATATATATATATATATATATATATATATATATATATATATATATATATATATATATATATATATATATATATATATATATATATATATATATATATATATATATATATATATATATATATATATATATATATATATATATATATATATATATATATATATATATATATATATATATATATATATATATATATATATATATATATATATATATATATATATATATATATATATATATATATATATATATATATATATATATATATATATATATATATATATATATATATATATATATATATATATATATATATATATATATATATATATATATATATATATATATATATATATATATATATATATATATATATATATATATATATATATATATATATATATATATATATATATATATATATATATATATATATATATATATATATATATATATATATATATATATATATATATATATATATATATATATATATATATATATATATATATATATATTTAAAATACTCCAGAAAATCCTATACCCACACCCAGCACACACCACTTTTTTTGTGATCCTGTGTAATCAATTAAACTTAATTTTATTTATAAATAATTTTTTTATCTGAAACTCTATTAGACGACATATCAATTAATAAATCTGAAGCTAAAATTTCAGTTTCAGTTTCAGATATATTAATTGATCTTTCACCAATACCATTTTAATTGGAGGATTTATGAGCACCAGTCTGGCTTTTCGATTTCTAAAGTGCCTTTAATATTACCATTAAAAATGAGCTGAGACGCATGGATTTAAACTTAAAAAAAAAGATAATTTTTAAAAACTCAATTCACCATTATTTATAACTTTTTGCGCTACCCTAGATTAAAAATTGAGCTTGATCCGATAAAAATGCGCAAAGGTATGGCTATTTTGTTCGCGCTCCGCTGATTTAAACTCTCGATTTCAGCAAGGAAGTTTAAAGGTGTATGGAAGCCCAATGCTATGGCCCATTCGATCAAAAAATGTCCAAGCCCAGTATGAAAATAACTGTCAGAGTTGGCCCCGCCGATTTTGCGCAATAACGAAATTCCACGAAATAATTTAATGTGTTGCCTACTTACACACTGATTAATCAGTGTAGTTAGGCAACACATTATACTTTTTATGAGAGCCGTATTAGTTTCGATTGTTTTGCTTTTGTGTGATTATATTTTGTGGTTGCAGAAGTTTTTTGATTGATAAAAACCTTTTTTATTTTAGTGATTAGTGTTTATTAAATTGTGACTATAATTTTGTGTTTATTGTTTGTTACTTATAATATCGTAACAAAATGACTAGAGGTTGTATGGTTTTGTCTTGCAAATCTAAGGGTAACATACCCGGCATTTTTTACTTTAGGTAAGTATTTCTTATATTTAAATTGGGTGCTTTTTATGAGACGTAACGTTAGGTAACCGAATAAATAATAATATATCAATTATGAATTATAGAAAATGAAAATTTCATAGGAAATAGCAGTGAGAAAAGTAAGGCAATCTTAACTATCTTTTAGATGATTTCCACAATGTTTGTGTATTTCTGTGGATAATTAAAAAAAAAGGTTTACATTAAGGTACTTTTATTTCATTTAATAATTTAGTACATTCTTTTAAAGGATCAAAATTAAATTACTGGACAAACCAGGAAAATTTTTAATTTATACAGGTCCCTCTAATTGAATAAAAGGAACTACAATTTTATGTTAAAGTTTCTTTTGCTTTTTCTGTATTTGTTTAAAAAGAAATTAGATTTTTGGTTTCTTAAACTTACATTATCAACTTTTTAAGCTCGACATACTGTAGACACATAATATTTAACGGTTACTGTTAAAATGGATACCTAGGTACCAAAGGTTACTAAACATTATTAACCACTGTTATTCTATCTCATGAATGTTTGTTATTAGTGAAAAGTATATGCCTAAAAAGCAGTTATAAAAATTTTCACTTTTTAATGTACAACCACAATCTTAGGATAAGATTAAACTCATTTACACTATCTTGTCCTTCTTTTATCACAAAATTGGTGATAAGTACATGAAACTATCATACAATGTTTTGTTTTTATTATTTACTTAGATTTTTGGTAAAAATACAAAACTCACAAAAATATCGACCATTTAAATAGAAGGCTATAAAGTGGCGTCATCTATTCTTTCCATATTATATCAGATGATATAAAATTCAATATTACATAATAATTTTAAATATTCTATGGTAGTATCGTTTAATAACCAACAATTTTGTGCAAAAAATAAAAAAAAAACAGTGAATGCTTGAATTTGACATTTGATGATGTCAACTTTATAGATAGTAACAAAGAATTATGGAAGTCCGGCTTTTACCTACTATTCATTGCGCAAACTCCGGGGGGCCCAAACCCCCCTGATTCCCGCTGCCCTGAACGCCTGACAATTTTGTTCTACAGTATTGGGCTTCCATACACCTTTAAACTTCCTTGGATTTCAGCTTTTGACTCGGCATGTCAGTCCGAGAGCTTCTATCCCCACCACTACCTCCCTGGCGCCGACGAAAGTATCAGTCACTTTAAATACATCTTTTAGCAATAAAAACAAATATAACAACTTTTTATTGTGCGGTATATCAGGTTTAAGTATTATACTATTAAATGCCGTCCAAATTAATTCTTAATTATTAATAACAAATATTATTTAAAAAAAAATTGGTAACTCGATTCCTACTGGTCATAGAGACTTCTTTTTTAAATATTTGTTTTGAAGCCAGCTTTCCATATTTCTTGGTTTAAAATTCTTAACTTATGCAGTGGGCGCTCCGGCTCCAATTGTTTATTAACAAAAAAGTACCTTTTTTCAAGGCTCAAAACGAAGGACTGAATATTATTTTTTTTTTATTTCGTTCATCTAAATTAGTAAAATATAAGTCTCGAAAAAGCAAAAGACAGTTTGTAATACCTAAAATATTTATTAACAAAAAAAATATAGCCTACTAGATTAGGGCCCTAAAATCAGTAAAACTCAATTATCTTAGCAACAAATTATCCGACCATTCTTTAGAACCTCTCATTTAATTAAGAAATAAAAAACCGATGTTTTGCAATGACAGGCATGGATTAAAAATATTTTTGCAATAATTATCAACATTTCAAAAAAATACTATTTTTAACTGTTTTTTGCATTTTTTCATAAAAAAAAATGGACCAAATCAATTTTAGCCGGGTTCAAATTATGGTTTTTTTAAACCTAAAAAAACATTTAACGTATTCCTCCAAAAATTAACAATGCGTTAAGCGAAAACACGTTTTTAGCACTTTTAACCCTCTACCCCACCATAATTTTTTCTTTAAAACCAATTTTAGGGTCATTTAGCTTCAGTAAACCGGCTCTAAATAACGTTTAAAACCATTTAACTTTTTACAAATTAAAGCCATTTTTGAAAACCTTTCCTAAAGAACCTGGCACTTATTGAAAAATGCTCGCCCCGCTTTATTAAATGGATGGATATCCAAGCGACTAACCAGAAGTGCTTTAGTTCCCGTGTTTAAAAAACTTTACAAAAGAATTCGTTATTTTAAAAGTTACTTTTTCCGTAAAGGTTATAGATTTTCTGAAACCATCTTTAAATGCAACTTTTAGACAAACCTTTTTCTCTAAAACTTTATAACTTGGTAATCCAAACTTTTTAATTAAAGTCATGAAAAGTTTTACAGATGGACTAGTATTAAACAAATGCTTTACGTCTGCATTGATAAAGTATGACTCCATTTACAATCTTTATTTATTCGGTCTAATTCACGAGATTTAAAGTTTTTCGTGGATGATTTTCTTGAAACTATCAGCAATTTTTCACGTTATTTTTTAAATTTATAAACATTCGGAATCAGATGATTCGTTTATTATGGTTACTCGATTAAAAATGTATTTTTAAAAGTGTCATTTCTTTCGTTGTAACAAAAGATTCATTTTCGTGTTTTTTGGCACTTGATCAGATATTATTTTAGCTTTGAATGTTGTAGAGATGGCCTCATATTATAAAGCTTTGGGATTTTACATTATTAATGACTTAAGTCAAACTGTCATGTTCGTAAATGCTGGTGACAGGTAAAAAACGTGAGTCTATAATTTTGCAGGTTGTTTATTTCTTAGAAAATCATAGATGCTTTGTCGAAAAGATCTATTATCTTATATGATAATAAAGGAATATTATTATTTTTACAACGATCCAATATGACGTATCCTATTTCTCCCACCCCATAGGGCGTCATGCGGATGGTCTTCCGCATCGAAGACCACTCCTCGCGTCCGGTCGGTCAGTGAAATTCGCCAAATTCATTTGCCCCAGTAAACGAAGATACCCAATAACAGCATATTTCTGCATTTTCATCACCAGTTGTTCGGGTGAATGTTGAAATGCAGAAATACACTTCAGCTTCCCCAACACATTTTCCTTCATGCCCCCCAAAACGCCGACAATCAGGACAACCAATCGCACGTTATACTCCGGATAGAGCCTTCGAAGCTCTTCAAAAAGATCCCGATATTTGGCTCGTTTCTCCGTTCCTTTATATCGATGTTAGTTTTCGCTGGGGCGGAGAACTCAATCACATACACAGAGTTATTCGTTTTATTAAAGAGAACGATATGAGGTTTATTGGCTCGAATTTGATGCGTAGTTGGGAATGCATAATTCCAATATATGCGACAGTTGTCATTTTCCACTACTGCTTCGATATCGCCGGGAGCAAATGTCAGAATTGCTGTTTCATCGATGCCGTAATAATGTCTGAGGTGATAATAAAGTACCCGAAGCGCATCGTTATGTCGGTGGATGTAACCACTAACAGCATGCACTGTACAGGCTGACAATAAGTGCATAAGTGTTTTGGGTTGCTGTCGACAGGTTCGACAAGCAGTATCAGAAATGTTAGTTAGAAAACTGACTTCGGTATACCAATGTGTTTATTACTCCATCCTGGCATGCTAGTAGAAAACCATGGGTCTCAGACGTGAGCTCAGTAGATTTTAAAAACCCAAACGTAATGTTTCGAGATTGATTAAGTATTTTTATGTTTTGGTAAAATACTTCGTGTTGCGGCTTATTAATGTGATCTTCTAAGAGCATCTGCTGTTCTGCTCTTTTAACTGCAGTTCTTACGGCCTTAGACTTAAGTCTTATAAGTGATTGGATCAATTGCAAATCTGAGACCGAAACTTGACAAGCAAGACTCAAAACCAGCTGATCGTGCATACATTTAAAGCTTAAAAGGCAACGACCTCCCTGGTTGCGTGGCAGGTAAACACGGGATGTTGATGAGCGCGGATGGATGCTACGGTAAGATGCATCATTTTTCGAGTGTTGATGTCCAGCTCGCGCAGTTTCTCTCGCGTCCACTTAACAACTCCAAAAGAGTAAAGCAATACAGGAACTGCTAGCATGTTAGTAGCAAGGACCTTATTTATTCCGGATAACTTGAATTTCTAAATATTGATAATTATCGTTGTTTTGCGCCATCGGCAAGCTGGTCAGCTTCTAAATCATTCCCATACCGGCCCTTCTCTAGTTGCACACTTGTCGAGGCCGAACTCCATTCCAACATCTCTAGTATATTCATAATAGCTATTTATGTATCAAGGGCGTTACTGGGACTATAATGCCCTGAAGGTCGAAATAGCCCGAGGCCCTCTGGCCCGAGGGGTAGATTTCGACCTGATGGGCATTATAGTCCAGTAAAGCCCGTGGTGCATACAATGCTTTATGTTTTACCCAAAAAAGAGTTTTTCAATGACTAATTACATTATTTATTCGCAATATAAAAAATAGGTTGCACCTGTACCTGTATACGTAAGTAGATAATGACTGGTGTTAAGTTTGACTTTGATGTTTCTGTCAGTTAGTCAGTTGTCATTTTTATTTAACGATTTGCTCAAAATGGAAATAAATTCCACAAAATATAAGAGAAAAGGCCTAAAAGCGACCGAAAATCTTTTGCCAGTTAAATCAAGGCAACAGTATGATCGGGAGAATGGCATATTTGGTATTTGGAAAGATGCCAACGCAATTCTTCAAATAACCGAAAACGTTTTAATGGCATATTTCCAGGAACTGGTAAGTTATTGATTTTAAATACATATGTTTAACAAACTTTATTATTTTTAGTCGAAAAAAAACAGTCCGAACTCTCTCTGGACCAAGTATTCCACCCTAAGATCTACGTTGATGGTCGATGAAAATATAGACATTTCGCAATACCATCGTCTCATATCTTTTTAAAAGTTAAGTCAAAAGGATACGTCCCAAAGAAGTCTAAAGTTTTGGAAGGAGAACAAATATTAAAATTTATTAAGAAGGCTCCTGATGATATCTACTGGGTACACAAAGTCATATTGGTAATGGGTGTTTTTGGAGGTTTAAGACGAGATGAGTTGGTCAAAATGACCATTGATGACATTGAAGATAGAGGAACAGTCTTGGTTATAAAGGTACCAGAAACTAAAACTTCAACTTCAAAAAGTTTAACTATCATTGAAGAAGATTTAGGCGCTTTAAATTTAATAAAAAAGTACACAACATTAAGACCAGCTGGAATAAAGGAGCGAAGATTCTTTCTTACCTAAAGAAAGGGTCGATGTACAGTACAACCCATTGGAAAAAATACCATAGGAAGCGTCCCAACAATGATCGCAAAATTTTTAAAACTGGATAATGCAGAAGCTTACACCGACTATTTGCGTCGCACATCGTCAACTTTACTTGTTGAGGCAGGTGCTTCGTTTGAAACGCTAAAACAATATGGGAAATGGAAAAGCTCTTCAGTAGCTGAAGGATATATAGAAGAAAGTATTTCATCGAAAAACAAAGTAGCCAAAATGATTGCCAATTCAGTTAATTCCGAGGTTAATTCCGTATCGACTTTTTGAAAATTCTTTAATGGACTGTTCTTCTATACAAAATAGCGTTGTGCTACCACCGCTGCTACCATCACAAAAAACACCGACCATTCTATAGTGGGATCAGCTACATTTTCCGGGACATTTCAAAATTGTAATTTTATTTTGGAAATAAAGTTTAATTTTTAGTATTGTTTAAAGAAAAAATTATTTTTTGTATAAACTTGATCTTTATTGTGAGAGAAATAAAATTGGATAAGCAATAAAATTTCCATATTAGCGCATTAGGGCATTATAAGCGGGCATTATCATAATGCCCGCTTATAATGCCCTAGGTGTGATAGCAGGTATTATTGCTATCATAACATATTCCGTTTCTAAGGTATTATAGATCAATAATAGATAGGTAAAACATAAACCACTTTAAGAGACTTTAGTAGGTCTCGCTCGCTAGTTGCGTACAATTTCAGGTCATCCATATAAAACAGATGGGCTACCTTATGCTCACGTCTTCCAGGTGGTCCACAGCCATATCCGCGTGTCTTCCGAAGAGACACGGATACGGGAAGCTGCGGTATACAAAATAGCAAAGGACTGAGTGAGTCACTCTGAAATACGCCCCTTTTAAACGTAATGGGTTCGGTAATAATTTTTTCTGCTCCAGATGTTATAGAGAACTTTGATTTCCAAAGTGACAACAGTCGCTCAATGCATCAAATTAGGTTAAGAGAAACCTTAAGATCTTTAAGCAGATGCAACAGTAATTCGTGAGATGTTGTTTAATAATAATAAAAAAAATAATGATAATAGTAATAATAATAATTATTATTATTCTGTCAGTATGTCAAAAAAAATTACTGCTATGGTGACCTGTCAAAAATTACACTTTAATTGGTTTAAAAATTTTTACTAAAAGATGTTTTATTTAAAAACTATTTTATACGATAAAAGAAAAAAACTAGAAATTCAAAAAAGTGCATTAAGTTTAAAACTATTTACAATAGTGATGGAGGCTGGAAAAATATTTGAATAAATTGATAAATTAAATTTATTGATCCTAAATTCCTTCAAAATTTCAATCTGGAAAGGAGGACGGTCTAATTTCAATCCAAAAGGCAAAAGATGATTCGTGAAAGACATTTCACATCATCCTATGTTATCTGATATGAAAGCTGCTTTTGGCATATTATTAAGTATGGTTTCATGTTGCTGCAAAGCAAAATATTCAACTTTGCGATGTAGTTGTAAGCAACATAAACTACCGAGTACAGTGGCGTACGGTGTGTGCACGGTAACTAGGTAAAAGATAGGGTATAAATAGGGTCATCCAATGGGAAGTAGCCATATTCTGTATTTTTTCCTGTAGAAGCCGAAAGAACACTTAAGAAAGCTATTTAAATCAGAATAAAAAAGGTAAGACATAAAATTATTATAGTTTATTTTGATTTCTGGAAATATTAAATTAAAAGAAAAATTAAGATCAGTTTTCATGTTAGTTTATTTTCCATATTTATATAATTTAATATAAAAATAACTATTTTAATATAGTACTTATAAACAATTCAATTTTATAAAGAATTAAACCTTTTATATATCTTTTAATGTTTTTTGTTACTATTATTGCAAGAGCAGACTAGCTCTTCATAATAATTTATAAAAAAAGTATTATTTTTAAAAATAATATATAAATATTGTTACGGACTTTAGTTAGTGTTTAGTTAAAATAAATGTAAAAGGTTAGAATTGTTTTATTTAGGTTAATAATTTAGTAAAAATGGGTTACCTTAGTTTTTCCCTTTTTCGACGGTCATTGCGGATTATCCTGAGGGCGCGGAAGACATCCATTTTCCATTTTCTTACATCCTGTAGTGAAGAATTCTTCCAGCTAATTCAAGACTTTTCCAGACTTTTCCATTCTTTTCCACTTTATTATAAAAAGCGCGAAGGAAGTCCGCACGAGCCAGTTTAGTTTTGTCTTTTAAAGAGATAAGAAGTTGACAGATAGTTAAAGGTTAAACAGTTGTCACAATTACGTTACGTTGAATTTTTGTTACCATAGAAACGTTTGTAAACCTGATATTCAATAAAAAGGTGTAAAACCGTGCTTTTATACGGGGTGTCACGGAACAATATCTTTATTCTAGAGAAAAGCCAAATAATTTTTCTTTTAATAAAATTATTATTTTTATAATAAGACATCTGATTTGTTGGTTTGTTTTTTAAGGGTGTATTCTAGTCTTAAAGCCTGAATTTCCGGCGTTTTTTGACGGTCGATGAAAAAAAACACTTATTTATGCAGTTTTTTTATTATTCATTTATTTATATTTTAACAATTTACAAAAAAAAAATCAACAAAAACAAAAAAACATATTTCACAAAGTTACACTCTGTTGAAGTAGAGGGGGAAAAACCGTGTCCATATTGTTACGATTTCCTCGCTTTTGGTCATCTAAAAAATAAAAAAATGGTATGGGTCAATGCAAATCTCGTTATGCCAGGAACCAAGATTTTTTTTTGCAAAATGGCGGTTTCTCACAAGAAAAGGTAGTTTTTCAGTTATTTTTTAACTTTTCAGAATGTTTAAAATTATTAAAAATTTAAAATTTCAATTTTTTGTTGGTTCCTGCCATAGAGGGATATATATGTTAATCAATCCTCGAAGCTCCGGCGTTCCTAGGTTTGAACCCTGGGTCAACCCTTTCCCCAGGGCCTTACTTGAAGTCTAGTCAAAGCCCAATGTTTAATGTTTATATTGTCATTGAGATTAAAATAAAAAAAAAATAGTCTTTATTCAGACATGGTGAGGCATTATGGCATTTAGAATTGCACAATACGTCAGATCTCCTACTTTTACAACTAACCACAACTAACCCTAACCAGAACTAACCACAACTAACCGCAAGTATAAACTTATTTAAACGTGTTACGAGGATAGTCGACGTTTGACCGAGTCTGCCAGTCGCTTCTAGAATCGACTAGGCAAAGCTCGAAAGAGATTATTATACTTTCGACGTTTGACTAAAAAGTTAGGAACTTCTAGGTTTGACTAAAAATACTTTGGTCAAAGTCCGACATTGGAATTTATTTCGGGGTTAGCCCGAAGGCTTTGGTCAAACCTAGGATAAACCAGTTATTCAGCGAAGAGACTGCATATCGACCTTTGACTATGACATATAAATAAAATGTATGCTAACTTGCAAGAAAATTGACCGCTTAGAACTTGGGATTTTGTGACAAACGTTTTAAAACAAGTGGTTTCGAGGAAAACGCATTTAAAGTTTAAGTTAAGTTTAAGGTAGTTTATCAGATACGTAGAACAGTACATATAACTTCATTTTTTTATTTAGTGATTCCAGCTGCATATATCGGGCCTTCTACCTTAGATTAAATATTAAACAAATTTCTCTCCGAAAGGCGAGCAATTCTTTCTTTTTTTGAGCACTTGAAGCTCGAAACTCAGAACCCCCAATTCAAGCTTCATTGCGCCGAATAACAAGTTTAACTATAACTTTTAAAACATTTCGAATTTCGAAAAGTCCCTTTAAGGAGATATTTTTGAATATCTTAATCATAAAATATATTTAAAAAAAACGATTTTTTTAACTTTCTAGACTGGAGTAAAAAGCTCCCTATTTTTTAGATGCGTTTTATTAAAAGAAATTTCATTTTTATTTTAAATGACAACAGATTTAATTTAATTTATATCAGAAATCTGTTACCTTAACTAGAAAATATAAACAGGTAACAATAAATACCCGAAATGCCAAAACACAAGAAGCCAATATTCTATCAAAGTCTTGCATTTATTGCTATTGCTAATACATGTTAAAAAAGTAAAACATGTTACTAAATTATTTCTGTTATTACTAAAAATAAAAAAGAATTTATTTTTAGTGAATTGTATTTTAATAATGTTTTGAAGGAAAAACGTGAAACACTATTCTTTTTAAACGAATTAGCTAAACAAGAAGCTCTTCTCAACTTACTGCATTAAAAAAATATATCGTAAAAAATACAGAACAGACATTAGACAAGCAAAGAGGCATGCAAATGATAAATTTTTAAAAAACCATAATTATAGTCCCAAGTCAATATGGGATTTAGTTAAAAAAATTAAACCTCGGAACAAGACATACAAGTGATGACAATACTGAGATCACGCCGGATCAGTTCAATACTTTTTTTACAGGTATAGCTGCTAAGACAGTGGAAGGTCTTCCAGCCTCACAGTTATCTGTGGAGGAGTACCTTCAACACTCACCGAATCTTGGTCGCAACGAAACAAAATTTAAACTTCCAGATATCTCAATAATTGAACTAAACGACATAATGTTCAGCTTAAAAAATAAAAATAGCAAAGATTATTATGGTTTAAACAATATTAAAAAGTATTGCTCACAAAAATAGTTTGTCCTTTAACAAAACTTCTAAACTTATGTATTAAAGAAGGCATATTTTCTGACATTTTAAAAATTTTAGGGTAATACCAATTTATAAAAAGGGACCAAAAACAAACTTATCAAATTACAGGCCCATTTTAATAGTTCCAATCTTTTCTAAGATTTTCGAAAAAGCTATAAAGACCAGATTATCCAAACATCTGGAAAATTCAAATCTTCTAAATTACATACAGTTTGGTTTCAGAAATTCATGCTCAACAACAATAGCCATAAACAAACTTACAGAAATTATAAATCAGGCTTTTAATAATAGGGCTATTGCGGGAGCATTGTTTTGTGACCTGAGCAAGGCTTTCGATTGTGTCTCTGTGGACCTTCTTCTGTCTAAACTAAAATATTATGATTTGCACGATCACATCATTCAACCTATTAGTTAGTATGTGGACCTAAATGGTAAATACTCTGCTGTCGAAAGCATCAGGCATGGAGTACCACAGGTTTAGTGCTGGGACCGCTTCTCTTTCTCATCTATATCAACGATGTGGAGAGGGGCGATCCCGGTGCTGAATTCATACTTTTTGCGGATGATTAAACTGTAGTATTGTAGGATAATGATTTAGATCATCTGAGGGAGAAGGCGGTGGATACACAGATGAGGGTTGCTCTTTGGTTCACAGCAAACCAGCTAAGCATAAATGAGGCAAAAACAAAGCAGATGTTTTTTACATTGAATAGGGCATATAAACACGCTTGAATCGGTCCATTTACTGGGCCTCCACATCGATCCCAAATTAAGTTGGAACTTACATGTTGAGTATCTATCTAAAAAAGCTGGCTCCTGTGTGTATGCACTTCGAAATTTATCACAAACAGTTTCCTTAAATTTTGTCCTAACTGCATATAACTCATGTTTTGAATCAAAGGCTACATATGCATTGCTTGCTTGGGACCATGCTCCAAATAGTAAGCGTCTTTTTAGTTTACAACGAAGAGCTATACGGGTCATAAAGGGAGTAGACTACAGGGCTGATTGCAAGCCACTTTTTATGGAATTAAACATAAGACGTTTTAAAAAAAACAATTAACTCTGACTATAAGAAAAAAAATACGCAAGATGGCCATTTAATATTTTTTTAAACGAAGACAGCCTCAAATATAGCCCTTCTCGGTCCTAGTTGAACGACCTTGTAAAAAATACCCTTTGACAATGGCTTGCCAGTGGCTTCTCTAAGTATTTGTTTTTATGGTTTTCCCAACTTTACATTTGCTCCTATAGTTATTTTATTGTAATTGCCCTAAGATTAGTAAAATTATAACTATCTGTTTTTGTTTATTATTTTAAAAACATATGAATTTATGTTTTAGTCAATGCCTAAATGTCATTTTTAATAATAATAAATTTTACATGAAACAAAATTAAAGAAGTATACGCCACTGCTTGTACTTTAATAGTTTTACTAACCAAATCTTAGATGAACTTTTGTATGCATGTAAATTATGAAAGGAACTTAAATTTGGTTTTATTTTAAAGTTAAAGGAAGCATATAGTTTATGCATAAATAGTTGTTTGCAGCATAATTCAATTTGTAGCAGTTTCTTAGAATTTACTTACTTCTCCGGGGTTAACTCTGCGCGATGTATAGTCTGTCTCAAAGTATACCGTGTTAGCTTTTGCCTTCATTTATGGATTATACCTGCCGACAGCAATAAAACTGCGGATCGGTAGGTATTAAAGGACAGAACATTAGGGACGGCTTTAATATAAAGATTTATAATTTATTGTTTATTTAGGTAAATATAATCTTAAAATTACATTAAGAAATTAAATATATGCAAAGTTTTAATAAATTTATAACTGCATTATCTATACATAATTACATTTTTAATCTAAATATCTATATCTAATGCTGTTTCACTATCAGAGTCATCATTGAGATTAATTAGAATAGGATTTATGTTGTTTTGGATAGAAATGTAAGAGTCCTCAATTTTTATAATGTGCTGTAGTGAATTTTTCCAGCTCTCAACTGGTATGTTAGTAATTACATTTTTTTATCAAATTTATAACACTGGGACTTAAAGTAGGTGTAACATTTCCTGCTCTGATCTTTGATTTCACTTGGTTCCACAAATGCTCTATGAGGTTAAACATACAGTGATACGGAGGAAGCCGTAAGACCAGTATGCCCAGCCGGTTCAGGCAAATTACCACATACATATTGTTTTTTATAACATATGAATTTAGGACTTCTAAAAGTTGCGTTTTTTTGTACCTGAATTCAAAATAAATATCATTTTCTAACAAATATTCCTGGATTTCAGTTTTTGAACTTGATAAAGCTATTGCTTTGTGTAGCAGATGGCTGTGGTAGCTTGCGTTATCCATGACAATAACACTGTTGTTTGGAATATTTTTTAAAAGATAATTTTTAAACCAGTTTTCAAAAAGTTCTGCACTTGTATTCTCATGGTAATCCAAGCTAGAATTCTTAATATTCTTTGCAGACACCAGCAAGCAATTTGGGACAAATCCGTCTTCTGAACCAGCGTGTATTATGGTAATGCTTTTTTTTATTTGAAGGTGCTTTCGTCTGACAGTTTTGACTGGAATCAACCCATCCTTTGGATACTGTGTCGTGTGTATCGAACCATGTTTCATCAAGGTAAAATATGGATCCGTTTTCTAACCTATATCTTTTAATTTCTTAAAGGTAATTAAATCTCCAAGTGCGTAATCTGTGCGATTCCATTACTACTTGTCTTTTGTCTATTTTGCGGTATTTAAATCCCATTTTACAATTAACTCTATGGAGGGTGGCACGGCTAATATTTATATTGGTTTTGTCTTCGTCTAGCTTCTTTTTCAGTTTATTCAAGGTAGGAATAACTCCGTTTTCATAAAGCCAATATATTTTTCTTCTTATTAGGTCCTGATCACTATTGTCTATACAGTGAGATTGCAAATCACTACGTTTTTTCTTTTGTTCAATTCTTCATTAATAATAATATCCCTTATCGATGATATTGGAGTTTTTGTAAGTAGACAGGTTTCTTTTAAAGCTTCTTGTTTAGCTAGACCTCTACTAATTAAAATTTCATACACATTTTTCACAACCTGTTTTGCATCTAATGACAAATGATATGGACGCGACATACCCTATAAAAAGCGTTTGTCGATTTTCTAAAGGTACTGTGATGGCCCACTAATGTCAGCGTCTTTTAATTGCCTGTGTCGATCACCATTCGTTGACCCGATATTAATTTACAGTTAATGGTTCGACAGAAATAAGACATAATGATCCACCACAGTGACCTATTAATTTAACTGAGTTACAAATCCAACGTTATTAATTAAGCATTGACCCACTGCATTTATTCGTTACTCAGCGTACGTTAGATCGTGTTTGTTTGCCCTTTGCCTAACCACCGACAACTAAAAGTGAAGCGTGCCATCATAATCTAACTTTTTCAGAAGCTTGGTAATTTTTGTGAATGATGAGGGATGACGTGATCGGAAAGTTTGTACCGTTTTTTGGCACTTTTTGTGTTTTTTTTTGGGTTTGGCAAATGAAATGTATATTAGGGTGATATTTTATAGTTTTTAGAATCTTTGTTATTATTATATTTCGTATTATTATTGGCTGTAATGTTAATTCTGACTTTGTTTCGTATTTTCGTAGTTAGACTATCTTATGACATTTAAATTATTCGAAAACCCAATTGTTTTAAGTGTCTCGTTTGTCTTGTTGTGCTCAAGGCAAAATATTATAGTTTTTTATGTATTCATTTTTTTGAAAAAATTTTTAAAATTTTAACATTTTTTTTTTGATTTGGTTTTTAGTGGTGTTCCAACAGTAAGCCTAAATTAAACACGGTAAATATTAGTTACTATTTAGCTAATATCCCAATGATTTTTCAACAGTGACCCTAAATGAAACATCGGTAAATATTAGTTGCTATATTGTTAACACTCCTATGGTTTTTCAACAGTGGGCCTTAATAAATATATCATAGGGCCAATATGTAGAAGTATTGGCAAACTGACTGTGTGTCGATGGGCCGGTGTGCCAAACGCAATAAGGGCCGATGTTGGCACCAACATATATTGTGTTAATAGGCAGTTGAATAATTAAATAAGAAAGTATATTGGGCCATTGATTTTCCATTATTCAATGTTTATAGGGTAGTTATATTCTCGTAAAACAACTTTTTCGAAACGCACAGTATAAACGGTTATTCAACTCTGCTACTAAAATAGTAGCCAAAATATTTATATGCCTAATGGTTGATACTCAAGAAATACCTGGCCCACCCCTGCCCTTATGAACAAATGGGCTTACCCAATAACAATAGGTAATAAAATCGTTAAAGGTTTATTGGGGTATGGTCCGTCAAAAGCCGTAACGATATACTTTGGGACAGACAATACCCAGCAGGGGTAGTACAATAGCCCTGTAATAGTTAAAATTTTTTTGCACATACCCCAACTTTTGCTATGTTTTTCGGGCACTTTATTTACAAATGTATGAGCAGTGCCTATGTTTATAAAAAAAAATAGCAATAAAAGAAGTAATAAGAAGTAATTTTTCATAAACTTTTAATTTAAATAATTGTGCATTCATATTAAAATAATAATACAAATATTCTAATTAAAATATATATTGTTATCTATAAGAAAAGGGTCTAAAAATCGTTGTTGTTATGGAGTATGCCATAGTAAATACTTTCATGAGAATTTATAATATTTTATTGGTTTTTCAAAGCTTGTTTTGAATATCGCTGAAAACTCATTAAATTAGTAAGCAAGGCACGAAAAATTTGTTCCAAATGTGCTAAATGTGATTTGTGGGTGAAGCGGCGTGGGCGAGGTGATGGTCGATTCTAAAAAATTGACACTGTTAATAATGAAACTATATGTTCAATTTATTTTAAAGGAGAATGTGATTCAGCAACTGAATATTCAGACTCCATCAGTTGTTATCACAACTAGTAATAATTTAATATATTTTATTAATTTTAAATATAATAGCTCGCGCCATAACCTCAAATAATACATTTTGTCGTAGGCACAAGAACCTTGCTTAAAACATGGAAATAGAAATTATTTTTTTGTTTTTGTCGTTACTTTTACTTACTTCCATGTCAAGTAGAAGACAGTTCTACTTGACATCTAAATTATTATTACCCTAACCTCTTAAGTAGTTCGGCTTTATTTCGTCCTTGAGGATTGCCATGACACTTCGACCATCATCGTAACTGAACACAATTGTGGGCTTCTACGGTAGAATGCACTAATGAAGGACCATCAATTAATTTTTCATTTAATTGCAATGATATTAGAGGTAATAATTGTTGTATAGCCCATATTTTTTTTTAAAAGGGCCCCAAAAATTTCATAAATTTCCGTCATTTAAAGGCCGAACGCGCTTGCCCCTGACTTGCAGGCAGCAAATGTATAAATTTCTTTTAAGTTTAACAAAGTATAAAGCAAATTTTTTTTATTTAGTTTGGGATAGTAATTAAACCCTCAAAGAGTGCTGGGCCCGACGCCAAGTTTTATGGTTTTTGTTGGTTACTCCTGGAAAGTTTCAAAAAATGGATTAGAAAAAATTTTTTTGAAATTTTTCCCCGCAAAAACCCAACCACATCTTATTAACCCTGAATCCGCCACAAACTAAAGAACATATTTTCACTGAGTATCTGAACTGATTCGTTATAATACAAAAACTGAGCTTTAAATAGGGGAGTTTTTACTTAAAAAAATTTAATAAACCCCAAAATTTAGTTATCAGAATGGGAAGTCGCTCTTTTTAAAAAAAAATTATACAGTATGTCTCAAATTTGAATTATATATTTTAAGTTAATTTTTTAAAGCATGTTTGTTGTTGGGTTTTGATTATATTACGTTGTTTGCTTTATTTTTGAAGACAGAAAAAAAAGTTTTTATAAAATTGTGGTTTTTTTATATTACTTTAAATTATCAAAATATCGCAATAAAAAAATAAAAAATTGGGTAACTTCAACTTTTAAATGAAACAACCTGTATATTATGCGCTACAATAAAAATCTTTTTTTTTTGATTTCCCAAATATGTACATTATTTTATTTGGATGAACCATTTTGAGATATTTTTTAAGCTGAAATATAAATAAATTGGGATCAAGATTTTTTAAGAAAACAATAAAATTGTTTAATAAATTGACGTATTAATATTGAAGTTAAAATTTATTATTTTAAATATTAAAAGTAGTTTATATTGCTTTGTGTCGATGGGCTATTCGGAAGAACAAAAACGCTATTATGCCCCTTATGGTAAAATAATATGTGACGACAGGCCAAAGGGGATATTATCCATTATACCCTTTTAACATAACCTTAGATACAAAATAATATAAGAAAGTTTTTTAAAGGAAAAAAAGTTTTAAAAAAAATGAAAAAGGACGGGAGCACGAAATGAAAACAAAGTTTTGGATACCCCCTCGTTCTTTCAGGATAATTTTTATACTTTTCTATTGGACTAGCACTTCTTATAATTTTAGAAAATCTTGAAATATAAATCTCGGATGCGGCATTAATTTAATAAAACAGATTATAAAATTTTTTTTTAACCAAAAATGATACAAATTTTATCCTTATAATTTTAAATCTTCCGAACAAAACATGGAACCGTTTTAAGTATGCATTGAAAATAGCTAGGTTTATGCAGCAGATCCAAAGTTTTTAAATAAAATTTATTCACCGACAAGTCTTCTATTTTGCGGAATTTTTAACCCAAAAAATAAACATTATTGGTCCAGAGAAAACCCTCACTAAATTCACAACATAACCATTTTATTTTTTCCCTTTTTTCTTGAAAATAATATAAACTTTGTTTTTTTATTAACATTTTTAAAACTAAATATTCAAAACGGTTCATCCAAATATCATCAATGAATATATTTGAAATCAAAAAAGGTCTTTCGTTGAAAAGATAATATACAGAGGGGCTTCTTTTTAAAAAGAAAGTTGCCTATATATTTCATTTTTATTGCAATATTTTATACTGATAATCAAAAGATAATGGAAAAAACTTATAATTTTTTAATTTTTTTCAGTTTAAAAAAAAAGCCCTCAGAACCCAAATAAATATAATCAAAGACCTGACAGTTGCGGGCGAAAACCCGGATATACAATTTTTATTATGTATTTAGTTAGCTAACCCCATATCACCCTCAACTTTACCCTAAAATTTGTCTCAGTGAAATGTCAACGGATAACTTATTATTTTAAGATTACTAGAATATATATTTGAACAGAAAAATTTTTTAAAAAAACAAGGGATTTGAACGAACTACAAAGAGCAAGATTGAATATATTATATAAAGAGGGTAGCGCCATAAGGCCAATATCCGAGGAAATAAACTTACCAAAAATTACCTTTTAAGATTTAATGCGAAAGTGATACAATAGTGGCTCCTTAAATAGATAGTGGGAATGTGGCAGAAAAAAAGTATCAAACGAGAAACATGATATAGGACTGGTTACTTATTTGGAAAACCATCCATTTCAAACAGCCGAGGAAGTACATAGACCAACATAATTTCCTAGACCTGTTTGGGTAGCAAGACGCCGCGTCAAGAAAAGGTCCAATTTAAGATATCGTGCTGCTCTCAAGAAACCATTTTAACGGCTCTTAACCAAAAGCAGAGAGAGGGATTTGCTTTGCAGCATTTACTGGAAGGGTTGTTTGGAGAAATGTCGTTTCTACGGATAAGAAGACCTTTTAATCTTGTTATAATGGATAAGTTAGAGTGTGCAGACCTAAAAACACACGATTTAAACAAAAGTATACCCAAACAATTAAAGTAAGTGGTAGTTTTTCAGTTAATGTGTGGGGATATATATGACTGTGGGAAGATTATATTGATATATTACAAAAGGTTATGCTTATCTTATTAACTAGTATTTTATTCTTAGCGAAATATTATTTATCAACAAGATAACTTCCCTGTTTACACAACGCGTTACTTGGCCCTCTCTTTTCTTCTTAGATTTTAGAGAACGCAACTTGCAAATGTTTTCCATTTGAAATAAAAGTACATGGGTCCGATCGCTTTTATTTAAAAAATCCATTTAAGCACCAAAAAATATAATATAACTTATTGTAGGTATGTATATCTTGTTTTAAAGTATACCGTGTTAGCTTTTACCTTTATTTAATGTTCTAATAATATAAAGATTTTTAATTTATTGTTTATTTAGGTAGGATAATCTTAAACTTACATTAAGAAATTAAATATATGCAAAGTTTTAATATATTTATACTTTTATTATCTTTTTACATAATTTCATTTTTTAATCTAAATATCCAAATCTAATTCTGTTTCACTATCAGCGTCATCATTGAGATTAATTACAATACGATTTATATTGTTTTATGTAGAAATGTAAGAGTCCTCAATTTTTATAATGTGCTGTACTGAATTTTTCCAGCTAATATTTATATTGGTTTCGTCTCCCTTTAGCTTCTTTTTCTTCTCATCTGATATAATATGGAAAGAATAGATGGCGCCACTTTACAGCCTGGTCGATATTTTTGGGAGTTTTGTATTTTTACCAAAAATCTTTGTAAATAAATAAAAACACGATTTTTTAAAAATAAATTTCAAACATTGTTTATAATTTTATGTACCCCCTTTTCCCCCAATTTTGTGATAAAAGAAGGGGAAAATAGTGTAAATGAATTTAATCTAATTCAAAAATTCTGGTTGTACATTAAACAAATGGAACAAATTTTTATAACTGCTTTTTAGGCGCATATACTTTTTACTAATAACAAACATTCATGAGACAGAATAACAGTGGTTAAAAATGTTTAGTAACCTTTGGTACCTAGGTATCCATTGGAACAGTAACCGTTAAATTACAGTATGTCGAGCTTAAAAAGTTGATAATGTAAATTTAAGAAACCAAAAATATAATTTATTTTTAAACAAATACAGAAAAAGCAAAAAGAAACTTTAACAGAAAATTGTACTTTCTTTTATTGAATTAGAGGGACCTGTATATATTAAAATCGGCCCAGTAATTAATAATTTTAATCCTTTAAAAGAATGTACTAAATTATTAAATGAAATAAAAGTACCTAAATGTAAACCTTATTTCTTTTTAATAATCTACAGAAATACACAAACATTGTGGAAATCATATAAAAGATAGTTAAGATTGCCTTACTTTTCTCACTGCTATTTCCCATGAAATTTTAATTTTCTATTATTCATAATTGATATATTATTATTTATTCGGTTACCTAACGTTACGTCTCATAAGAAGCACTTAATATAAATAAAAGAAATACTAACCTAAAGTAAAAAATGCCGGGTATGTTACCCTTAGATTTGCAAGACAAAAACCCTTAAACCCCTTTGTCATTTTGTTACTGATATTATAAGTAACAAACAATAAACACAAAATTGTAGTCACAATTTAATAAATACTAATCACTAAAATAAAATTTTTATCAACCAAAAACTTCTGCAACCACAAAATATAATCACACAAAGAAAAACCCAATCGAAACTAATAAGGCTCTCAAAAAAATATAATGTGTGCCTAACTAACACCGATTTATCAGTGTGTAAGTAGACAACACATTAAATTATTTCGTGGAATTTCGTTATTACGCAAAATCGGAGGGGCCAACTCTGACAGTTATTTTCTTACTGGGCTGGACATTTTTTGATCGAATGGGCCATAGCATTGGGCTTCCATACACCTTTAAACTTCCTTGAATTCGTCCTGGTCAAGGGGCGAATTCCACTCTTTGAAAAAATTAATAGTGAGTACTCAAAAAAGACCTTCGCTAGTTTTTGTTTAGCCACCCTGTATTATTATGTATGTTTCAGCAAGTTTCAGTCTTGCCCCCAAAAAGTTTGTTTCTGTTATCAGGTGTAATTTTTTCCCTATTCGTATTTCTTTGTACTGCAACCCTTATCGCATAAGTAAAGAAAAAAATTTTGTGTTAGATAATCCGTCAAGATCAAGTTTACAAACTTGCAATTTTTTTTGACTAGTAACACAATTTCTTGCGTCTGCTACTCGCTGTTCGCCAAGTGTACTGGCGTCGCATGCGCCGCGTCAAAACTTCGCTCCTGCTTGTTCTGCACAAAATTTACCAACTCATTTCGCGTTTCGCGAGCCTCCAGTTTTCCCAGCTGTGCGTGAAACGCTTCGACGAAAAGTTTTCGTAAATCCGAAAGTTTTGCGCCAACTGTTTAAAATAAATTTTTAATATGGAATTAGTGGAACTTTGTTATGTTGGACTAAAATAAACATTTTGCTGATTTTTTTTTAATAATATGGGTTTTAAAAAAAGGTAACTTTTTTACTATTTATAAATCTGTCTTGTCCAATTATTTAAGAGTTTATTTACGCAATAAGTCCATGCGAGAAGGTGCGAAAAAAATCATTTTTTACGGGTCAATTTAAAAACACATTTTTTTATATTAAAAAGAAGGGCGTTTTATAAGGTATTTTAAAAAACACTAAAACCAACCAGGGTAAGAATTAAAAATGGTACCAAAGTTTTTCTAAAAAAAAAGGTTTTTACAAAAAAGCTGGACATTATAATCTAATTTGAAACATATGAAAACCAGTTTATTTACCTCCCCAACAAGCTTGCTTTAAAAAAATTGTTTTTTTTTTGGCACACTTAGTTCCTTTATACGGGGAACAGGACCAAAGTGGTCCCATTGTATAAAGATTCTTGGGGGGTTCCCAAAAATAACTTTTTAATACCGTGTTTAAACTTGAATAAACAGAAATTCCAAATGTTTAAAAGTTTTTTTTTTTATTTTGGAACAAAATAACACTTAGAAAATTAGATCATAATTGTAACGCATTGATTTTGGTTTCTGAAATTTTTGCCACCCTTAAAAATATTATTGAAATTTATTTAGAAAATAATAATTTTTTAAAACTAAAAGAGACAGAAATTTCTCATTATAAAAACACATATTTTCTGTCACATGATTTCTTGGAGTTTCTATAATTGTTATTAATAGGTTGCTTAAGTAAGTAAAAGTTACAAAAAAATGCACATTTTGGGTATTTTTTAAAGGCTGTAAAATTGTTTAAAAATCTAAATCCTATTTTTATTTGCCTTTTAATTAGTTTAGTTATTTTTTTGTTTTTGGGTAAAAAAGTAAACGCCTGCACAAATAAGTTTTAGAAAACTGAACTGAATAATAACATTTAGAATAAAACAATTTCTAATTAGTTCTTTTTTTAAAAAACATTAAAACTTTAACCAAAAAATCCTTTTATCGTTAAAACTTAAGAAGTCCTTTAAAAAACTTTTAAATGTGAAGTTAGTAGAACTCTGTAAAGTTGAACTAAAATAAACATTTCTTTTTGTGAGTGGCTTTTTGTCTATTTATAATTCTAATTATTTCAGAGTTTGGGTAGGAAATATTTTTTAACCAAAAACAATCTGTGTTTATACTATTTTACGTTTAATTCGAAATCAAAATTTTATATATGTATTAAAAAACATTGTGTTTTGTTATCAACACTGTACTAGGGGTACAGCTTAAAAGTAGTACCCAACTTTTTCTAAAAAGACAAAAATATAGATATTTTACAAGAAAGTTGGACGTAACGATCATACTTGCGGGTAATAAAATTTACGACATATGGAAACGAGTTTACTGACTTTATCAATAATTTTACATTGACAAAGACATGAAATAGAAAAAAATCATAATAAACTAAACAACATTTCTTTATTGACACCGGCCTAAAATTAAATGTAGAGGAATCATAGAAAATAGAATTATGAGTCACAGAAAATTATTATATTAGAGTTAATCTTTTTAAAATTTTAGAAAAAATAAAGTACCACCTACAAAAGCAGACCATAATTGTTGCAGATTGATTATAGTTTTTAAGGTCTTTTGCGACCCTTAAGTAAATAGATGAAATTTAAACTAAAAGAAACAGAAAATTTCTTATAAAAACAATATTGACTATGTCACTTGCTTTTGTTTCATTCCTATAGCTGTTTTTGGTTGGAAATTTTTAAAGGGGGAAAATTTGTTTAAAAAATATAATTTTTAAAATGTTTTCTTTTTATCTGAATGTAAATATATTATTATTAAATTTAGAATTTTGTATGGGCAATGTGTTCAAACAAAACATTTAAGAAGAAAAATCTAAAAAAAAAATATCTTCATGTGTTAACACAGAAAATCGCCAACCTTAAAAAGGGAATTTATTAAAGAAGAGATATTAATATCTTAAAACCTAAAAAGATACATAATGACAAAAAAATATTTTTATATCACAAGTTTTAATATAATCGCTCAAACTCTTTTTTATAGGTTTATTGCATCAATTATAAATAAAAATGCCCCATTTTGCATATTTTTAGAGGATGTAAATTATTTAAAAATTTCGCTTCAAATTATATTAACTTTTGTGTTAATTTAAGTTATTTTGTATTTTTTGTAAATAAATAGATAAACGCATGCATTAAAAATATATTTAAAAAAATCTTTAAGACGACACAAGTAAAAAAAAAACCTTTAGACTATACATATCTTTTATTTGATTGTGGCAAATCTTTGGTTGCTGGACAATCAATGAATTTGACTAAAAAAAAGCTAAAATATCTTAGAAATTAATTTTTTGTTAATAAAAATAATTAAAAAAAAAACAATTTTTTTTTTTAGTTTCTGGTTCAACCTAATTTTTCTCTTCTTGGTTACTAATAAAAAATTAAGAAATTTAGATATTAAAGTCGTTTTGTTAATCAATTTCCAACGCCGTGGGAAAGTGAACTTTCTGCACGCCGTGAAAAAAAAAAACCACTCTAAAATCTTACAGGAAAGCAAGATTTATATGTATTTTAGTAATTGTAGGTATTTCATGCAATATACGAAGCCATTGCAAGTTTTAGTTTATTCTCTTTTTGTTTGTAACTTCGCCATTTTCAATATTTCAACTAAAACACAAAAAACCTTTTTTTTAATTACCCTGTATAATAATAATAAATGATTATAACAAGTCAAGCAACAATATGTAATCTTGGTGATTTTAAAAATGTCAGATTTTTTTTTTCGTTTTCATATGAACAAGCAATTGCACAAATGAATTTCAATAAAAAACAAGCATTTTTAATGAAAAGGCGTCATATTATCTTTTTCAATTAAATAAAAATCCGACAAAAATAATTATTTAAAATGAGTGGTTTCGATGAGGAGCTACCAGATTCTATGCTGGATGCAGCAAATACCGAAAGTTTGAATTTATTATCAGCAAAATCTCGTGAAAAAAAAGGAGAATCAATATAGTCATTTCGAAAACTGGTGCTCCAGCAAAGGGACAAAAAGTATTAAAGAAGAAGAGTTTTTGGCCTATTTTGCGGATTTGCAAAAACATTTATGGAGTAAGTACTCTATGTTAAAATGTGTCCTCAAAGTGAAAAGAACCTTGATTTAAGTTCATATTTCAAGCTAATATCACTACTTAAACACCAAAACGTGGGATACCGGCCAAAAAAATTAAAAAAATTTCAGCAAAAAAGAAGTACAGTAAAAAAAAACACTTCCAGAATCTTTGTAGTGTCCGATGAAACAAATAAGGACTTTATCTGCAATTGTACCGTAATATGAAAATTTGCGAAAACCACATACCCCACACAGGTGTTTTTTTTCCAGTATAAACAAGGGGCATGCAGTACGCAATGTGGGAATAAATTCAATAGGTAAAATGCCTTCAGAAATTGCTGCATACCCTAAAATTAAAAATCCAGAAGAGTACACTGGACATAGTTTTCGTCGATCCTCTGCGACTATGTTAGCGGATTCTGAAGAAGGAATGTCAAGCGACTTGGGGGGTGGAAATCAACGGCTGTAGCTGAGAACTACTTTATCAATCCACAAATCAGAAAAAGATATGTCGAATAAAAAATTGACCATGAACAACTCCCCCCCTGAGCTAAGTCAACCTTCATCAAGCCGTACAATAAGCGCTTCCATAAGCCACCCGCTAAATGAAATTACAGGTTCTGCAATTAATTTACAATATGCTAATAACTGATCTTTTGTTGTAAATGTTATCAACAAAAATTCCCATTTATAAATATGTTATAGTAGTTTTTTCAGATTAAACATAAAAATTTAAAAGATAATCATTGTTTAAAAAATTTGGGATTATCTGACGCTTGTAGGAAAAATTTTGTTCCTAACGCTTGCGCAAAGGGCTTTTCCACTTGACTGGGCAGTTGCGTGAAAAGTATCACTTGCGCACTTGTTAGGAAAAAATTTCTATTACAATCTTGATAGTGTTTATTTCTGGACTTTTTTCATTTTTCCAGGATGGCAATGCATATTCCTGCCTAGACCATCTCTATTTCCCTGCTCGTTTTATTATTTCCAAAAATTTTAAGTCAAAATCAAAGTGTCAAAATTCTTTGCCAAGATATGTAGGATTTCGTAAATAAAATTTGTGAGTTTTTTTTTTTAGAAACTAAGGGTTGAAGAATACAAACCCAGACACCCACGGTATGTTGGTACTTAGGTCTTAACCTTCGTGGACTGTCCTAAGATAAAGAAAAAAAAAGGAAAAATTCATTGCTGCCTTGAGGTTTACTTTTTATTATTATATAACCTCTTGACCAGCAATAAAGCATTTTTTGTCTCGGATTATAATACCCTTGTTTTTACAGTTTTTATTGTCTATTTTTAATAAATGAACAAACCCTTGATTTTATGATCACCCAGGCTTTATTAAATTACCACCATGCGTCTAGAAATATGAATGCAATTTCTGATAGCTATTCTTTGGTATAGTCTGTCTTAAAGTATATCGCTATGGCTTTTGACGGACAATCCCCAATAAACCTTTAACGATTTTATTACCTATTGTTTTGGGTAAACCCATTATTTCATATGGCAGGGGTGGGCCAGGTATTTCATGGTATTGACCATTAGGTATATACTATTTCGGCTAATATTTTAGTGGCAGTGTTAAATAACCGTTTTTACTGTGCGTTTCGAAAAGTTGTTTCACGAGAATATAACTATTCGCGTCTAAATCATTTGTCATTAGATACAAAACAGGTTGTGAAAAATGTGTATGAAACTTTAATCAGTAGAGGACTAATTATACAAAATTTAAAAGAAACCTGTCCATTAAAAAACTCAATTTATCAATAAGGAATATTATTATGAGTTGACCATATAGACCAGGGGTCTCAAACTACGGCCCGGGGGCCACATCCGGCCCGCGGACAGATTTTGTCCGGCCCCGGAGAGCTAGCATTTGAAAACTCCTTTTTAAGAACAAAAATTTTTATAGCAAATTAAATTTAGTTTACTGAAGTATTCTAATTTTATGTTGAATAATTATTAATATGACATCTACATTGATATGGTCATGGGCTAACTCCGCTAACTCCGCTAACTCATAACATTCTTGTAGGCTTTTTGTTATTGTTTTGGATAAGTTGTATAAAGAAACACAGAATTGTAATATAAGACATGTATAATATGCAGAAAATTTAACTTAAGTATATAATAACTAAAAATTATTAAATGAATCCAACTAACATTTTATACATTTTAAATAATCACAAACTTATAACAAACTAATAATAAAATACCAATAGATTTATGTAATTGAGATTTTCCACTGACTAGTTTGTAGTTGTGGACTAATTTTACTTGTACCAATTATATTAAAAGAGATTTAAGATGCTCATCAGTTAATTTCGATCTGTAAACATTTTTGTTACTTCATTTTGGAGAAGGTTTTCTCACACAAATAAGTAGTACCAAAAACAAAAAACAAAACCACGAGCAAATTTATGCAAATTATCAAATTGTGTCAGTGGAAGACTGTTATAAAATTTCAACAAAGATGAGTTTTGATATTTGTTTTAATTATATCACTGATTGTAGATCAATCATTTCCATTTGAAGTTCCGGGGCAGGGTTTCAATGTCAGTATCAAAAGGATTCTGAAAAATCTTAATTTGATTCGCAATGGCATCAAAGTCCGAGAAACGAGTATCAAAATTTATCTTCAAAGCACTCAAAGTTTCGTTGCAAAATCGATAGGAAACTCAGTCTAGTAGTGTGGCTGAATTTTCACATGTTTAAAAATGTGAAAAACATTTACTTCGTAGTTGTGGTTAAACAGTCCAATTTCTTCCGGAATGATTTGATATTAGTGTATAAATCGGAAGATGCTGGTTTTCTTGCAATCCAAAATTCATTCGTTCACAGTTTTGTCAAATCAACATAGAATGCTAACTTCCACAGCCATGCGTTGTTTTGAATTCAGTAAGAGGGCGATGCTTTTCATTCAAAAAAATTTCGATCACTGCTCGAAGTTCAAAAAAGCGCTGAAGGACTTTCCACAACTAAGCCAGCGTACGGCAGTATGATAAGATAAGTCAGTTTCTCCAACCTTTAATAAATTTCGGAATTGTCGGTGATTCAGCCCAAAAGATCTGATAAAATTAACAGTTGATATGACTGGTTTCAGAACGTCAGACATATCCAAACATTTTTCGCACAAAGACTGTTGATGAAATACAAGAAATAATGGTTTTGAAACCGTCATTTTTCAGCCTTTGACACAAGAGCGACCACTCCTTTATCTTTCCCACTCTGTTTTTGCCTCCATCAGTTGTAATACATTTCAAGTTTTTCCATCAAGGTTCTTTTGATTAATGGCCATTTCAACTCCTTTAAAAAATTGTACCAGTAGTTGTGCCATGAATACTATACATATCAAAAGTTTTTTTGCACTTCATAGCTTTTATCTACTCCCGAATATAAATCAAACCTGAGCAGTATCTGACATCCGTTGACTCATCCAAGGCCAAAAAACCACTCAAAATGTCCATTTTGTCGAACAGTTGAGAGGATATATTTTCAGCGATGTTTTCTACCCTTCGCCAAGTGTTTGCTGACATACTGACAGTTTTCAGGGCTCATTTCTTCGGCTACTGCAATTATGCATTCTTTGATCATTTCTCCATCGGTGAATGTTTTCCACGTTTTGCAATTTTGGAGCCACACAAAGCTGGCAATTGACCTCTTGTTCAGTTTTGAGTTTTGTAAAAAATTGCTGCGATTTCAATCCGCGCTGCAAGCTTCAAATTTTTCTGTCCGAAACTTCCTGTATATTTTGAGTAATTTTGAAAATGTTTTGTTTCATAATGACGTTTAATGTTATATTCTTTGAGAACGGCCTTTCATTGCAAATCAAACATAGCGCCTTGTTACTGATCAATTACGAAATACTGATCTTTGAATTTTCTGCATTCACTATCAATTTTTCGTTTTCCATACTACTAATTCACACCAAAAACAAAATTCAAATCAAAAGACTGTTATAAAGATGTTTTAAACTTAAACACACAAACACGTTTTTTAAAGGGGGTATGCAATATTTTTTTAACAAAGTTGGAACTGACTTGTGGTTGGCCACAGCATTCTTATATATCCCAATTACTGCCATCTAAGTAGTGGAAGACACCAGAACTTTCTCGAACCAACGAGATTATTCTGACGGTATTAGCGCCATCTGTTAGCGATAGAAGGTACTACCTATTTCCGCTTGTCAAATGTCGTGTCCGTTATTCCTCATGGCTCGTACTCTACGACTAATCTAGAAATTACAGATAATGACAGGAAAATTAATAATATGCAGTGTTGCCGTTTGCGGACTTTAGTCCGATTTGCAGCCTTTTTAAACGTTGTGTACTTTTCCGGACTTTTTTTTCATCAGTGGACTATTTCACTTCTTACCACCGGCAACAATGATAATATGGTTTTGGCCCTCGGAACTTTCTGGAGTAATGAGTATGACCCTAAGGCCGGAAAGTTTGGAGACCCCTGGTATAGACAATAGTGATCAGGACCTAATAAAAAGAAAATTATATTGTCTTTATGAAAGCGGAATTTTTTCTACCTTGGATAAACTAAAAAAAAGCTAGACGAAGACGAAACCAATATAAATATTAGCCCAGCCACCCTCCATAGAGTTGTTTGTAAAATGGGATTTGAATACCACGAATTAAGATTATTGTCATTTATAATTTTTATAATTCATTTTGTGAATTTTACATTGTTCTATAAAAATGTAAGTTAAATTTGTACTAAATGCGTAAGAATGTCACATATAAGTTACTTAAAAACTTTTTTTGGGTGCGAAACAACAAATCGCCCTACATTTTTATAGATCATACATTTAAATAATTAGGTATGGACTATACAAGCATTCCCCACAAGTCAATATTTTTTCCTAAAATTGGTAAATTGTAATAATAAGTAATACATATATTTATGTAGGTCTCATGAAATCCTTCTCGACGGTATTAAGTCTAGTTAAAGCCCCTAAAATTTCCCCTGTAGCCTTAAAGGAAACAGCTAAAGGGCAAAGTTATCCCAAATTTAAATAAATTAATCTTAATGTCATACTAAAGCTACTAAAAATAGGTTTATCTAATATGTCATGTCTTTATTTACAATACCTAACGTAAAGTTTGAAACTATCCCATAGAATCGTAAACAACTTACGCATATTTTGGGATATGTTATTAAAAATATATCAGTGGCGGCTCGTGGGTTAAAAAGTAAGGGATTGCAATTCTAATGGCTCTTTAAAAAAAAAATAAATTACCACAATTAATGAAAATAAATAGACATACAAAAACGTGGCTGTGTGGCACACAGCCACGTATATTTTTTATAGAGCTCAGCATTAAATTAATGTTCTGGTAAAACTTTTTTTACTAGTTGTACAAATTGTCTATTTTTAAATGAGGAATTGGCCTACTAAGTCTTTTTATTTCCGCTTATCAGCTAAAGATCGGCCACCAAACGGCTCTGCAATTAAACTTTGCACCGAATTCATTTTGAACACACAAAAGATTTCTAAAAAATGCAATAAGGCACCGCGCGATAACCAAAATAACAAATTATTTTTCAATAAATTGTAAATCAGCCTGGCAGATAAACAAAGGTTTGCATTCGAACTGCAAACCGTATTGACGCTTATGAGACCCAATGCCAAGATAGGCAACTCCATATACTTACGCGTACTCGTAATGAATCCAATTGGGTTTGCATTTTGATTGCAACCTTTCCTTTTCCTTTCGTATTTTGTGATTGATGGTATCGGCTTCGAGGATGAGACGTGACGCGCCGTGCCATTAAACCAATAATATTTTAGCGAAAGTAGTCAAGTTATTTTAATAGTTTGGCTGTTATTTCCAATTAATATAAATACAGTTGTTCGAATGAATTTAAAAAAAAAGTGTAACTATGTAATGATTAATATATATTTTTTAAAATTTTATTTTAAACCTGTTTTGAGGGTTGCGCAAACCTGCAAACCTAAGGAGGAGCCGCCACTGAAATATATGCTAATTATTTTTATAAATTACTCCGGGAAACATAATAACTCTCCCGCAGCATAACTTCTTTAACCTTAGTTCCCACATTCGCATTTATTCAGCAAAAGACGCTGCAATAAATCATGTATTTATATGGGCAGTTAGCCAAAACTTTCCCCACGATCTGTGGCTAATAATCGAAAGACCTTTTTCGGAAACCAAAACATAATTCTTAATACTTTTATACAGTATGGCTAGTAAAGTCCGCGTCCTATGGAATTATTTTTTAATAATAGCATTATTTAAAATTTGACAAAGAAATAGTCACAGGATTTGCTTAATCTGTCATATTTTTTTTGTAAAAAAATTCCAAAGAAGGGGTTATTTCTGAAAAAAAAGTTATAAAAAAAAAATTTTTTTTAATGTATTTTTTTACCCAAATCCACAATTTTTGGAGCAAAAGGTAATTTTGATTTTTTGTCCATTTTTTGTAAATTACACCACTGTTGCAAAATAAGACTTAACGCAATCTATAGAAAACTTTTTAGTTTTGGTTAGTTTCTAATACCTAGATATTTTTTTTTAAAGCAGAGCCACAGATTTAACTAAAACCAGATGTGAAAGACGGGTCGGCTCATTTGAAGTTGTTGACTCGAGCAACACACAAAGTAATCGCTATAGCCAAAGGCATTCTTTTAACGGGCAGCGGCTACCTGCACGACTGAAAATCAGACTTTTTATTTTTAAGGACAGGAACGTATTGCACGAATCTGTCAAAATTAAAGGTATGCAAATTAATAATGACTATTTTTAAGCTTCAGTATTGGAATATGTACTTGGGTAATATTAAAATACAGGGTGTCCGAAAAGTCTGGACTGGGTCAAATATCCGGGAACGAAAGGTTGGATTTCCAAGATTGCACTGAACTTTGTTTTTGACACAATCGTCTATCAATTCTGATGTCAAAACCACTCCCACTCCTCTTAAGGGGTGAACGTAAGGGTGGTTTTATAATTTTAAATAGAAACCCCTCTTTTTTGCATTTTCGGATTCCTCAAAAAATTCTGTGTTTGGCCCCCATTTTCACCGCCAACCCACGCCACCCCTTCACAGGGGATGAAAAGAGACGAAAAAAAAGTTAAAAAAATAAAACTAAAACTGAACAGTTTAAATATTTAATTAAATCCGCAATAAAAATAAACATGTACAAAAACATGTTACCCAATCTCAAATTTCACCCCAACCCTCGCCACCCCTCCACAAGGGATAACAAAAATTATTTAAACAAAAATGAAACTGAACATTCTAAATTCTTAATTAAATCCATAATTAAAATAAACATGTCAGAAAAATATGTGACCCGATCTAAAATTAAGAAAATAATATTGCAATAAAAAAATGTTTATTTTTATTACGGATTTAATTAAGAATTTAGAAGGTTCAGTTTCAATTTTGTTTTATTAATTTGTTTCATCCCCTGAGGGGAGTGGCGAGGGTTGGGGTTAAATTTGAATGGTTACATGTCTATTTTCGTTGCGGATTTAATTAAATATTTAAACTGTTCAGTTTTAGTTTTATTTTTTTAACTTTTTTTGTTTTTTCATCCCCTGTGAAGTCGGGGTGGGGGTGAAAATTGGGGTCAGACACAGAATTTTGAGGAATCCGAAAATGCAAGAAATGGGGGTTCTTTTAAAATTATAAAACCACCCTTACGTTCACCCCCTTAAAGGGGGTGGTTTTTGACATAAAATTAGATAGACAATTATGTCAAAAACAAAGTTTAGTTGCAATCTTGGAAATCCAACCTTCGTTCTCGAATATTTGACCCAGTCAGACTTTCGGGCACCCTAATATTTTTTCTTCAAGCGTCCAAATAATAACTTAGGCACAGCAGGATTTTTTTTATTTACACTAGAATATCTCCAATAAATCATATAATAGTAGAAATACCAATATTGTAATATTCAAATCTTACAACGCGTATTATGATAGAAATACCAATGTTGAAATATTCAAATTCTCAATTAATCACCCTTACAATATTCATAATTAATTTTTTTAAAGTTCTGACAATTTTAAGCGCATTATAATTTGAAAGTGTGATTATTATAGCAAAATTGACGATGTGTTTGCAAATAAAACCATGTATAGATAAAACAGAAAAAAAAATTGCATGTTTTATTAGTGTTTTTTGTGGCTCACGTGTATTGTAGGACCCTACGGTCGTCAGCCAAACTTACATACTCGCTACAAAAAGTGCCACTTTTACGCCATCTAGAACAATATACTATAAATGTAAACTGAAATGAAAAGAATGGGGAAATAATGAACATCTTATGTAAAAAATATTATTTATTCATAAATGGTTTAGAATTCTTATTTTCCTGTTTGTCTTATCGGATTTCTTTAACGACTTTAATTCTCTGTTGGCATATTTTAAGGTATAAAAATATCCCTAGGTCTTATAAATAATTTTAAAACATATAACTTGGGAAAATTACTACATGGATGGTCAAATTATTTTTCTAACAAGTCTTCTCTTTTAGCAGCACGAAGCCAAGCTTCACGTCTAAAAAATGTCTATTGTGATTTTTGAATCTGAAAAAATAAATCGAACTTACCTTATAGAGTCACTTGGAAGCGAAAAAAAAGTTATTTCTTTATTATTAGATGTACAGCATCTACATATGCATTATAATGTCATGTTATAAAGTCGAAAATAATAAATATATTAAAACTGACTTTTACGCCCGTACTAGCCTCGTTTAACAGTAACTAGTAAACTAAACAGTTCAACGCACGCGAGAAACGGCTCCGTACTAAATGATCCGGCCGTTGAGCGGACCATTATAGTGGGGGACGCTGACCGTGCCGCCACGCTATGTTTCGTATCTGGTCTTTTTAATCTGGGGCAGAGCCATATTAATGTATGTACACACCGAAAAAACAAACAAGAACAAAAATTCTCTTTGATGAACCGACGTCCACTGGAACATGTGTGAACAAGAACAAACAAACGTTTGTTCGCCGTTTTAACTATCTACACTGAAGAAAAACGTTTGTTCGCTGATGTTTGTTCTTGTTTATTTTTTCGGTGTGTACATACCTGACGTCTACTCGAACATGTATGAACAAGAACAAACAAACGTTTGTTCGTGTTTTTACTGTCTACACTACAGAAAAACGTTTGTTCGCTGATGTTTGTTCTTGTTTGTTTTTTCGGTGTGTACATACCTTTAAAGGTATGTATGGGTTTCCGTTTATATTGTATAGTTTTGTTTTTATTACTTCAGATCTAATAGTGTTTTGTGTTTAAAAGATAGTACAAATTTAAAATTCATAACCTTTTCGTTAAATTTTACCTAATAAACCAGGAATATATTGATTGGTAAAAGTTTAGAAGGGTTTTGTTTACAAAACTAAAAGAATAATTATTTTGACCTAAAATGCATTTTCAAATTTCTTATTTATTTGCCTTATATTGATCAAAACAAATTATTTTAATTCTATCAAAAAAACTTTTTACTACTCCTTTTTTACCATTATTGGAAGATTAGAGTTAAAATTTAAATTTTTATGTTTGTATGTGTAGGTTTTCTGTAGATTTTAGTTTTAAAATTATTTACATCTTTTTTTTAGCAGAATATCAAGGAAAAAGTGAAATAAATAGTGGGTTCTTGTGTCAAAAAATTATTTGGACAGGTTTGGTGCTAAATATCGTCGACGTCGATATTTAGGACGTCGCCAAAAGGCTTTTCAGTGGTCCACAAATCCGGCCAGATTTTGAAGTGTATTGTTTAGCTTTACTGCTTATAGCATATGTTTTTTCTCTTCGCTTTCATCTTTCATATTACTCTAAAATAATTTTTTGTCATTTTTTTTATGACCTGCTCTATATTATCTTCTATTTCCGATAAAGTTTTAGTTTCGCTGACATAATTAAGATCACGGTCGTCAACATCACTCACTACCTCATCGTCGCTACTTTCACCTATATAAGATACTAGTTTCCCAAGTTTTGTCCAAGTTAGTGCTTTACGACTATTTACAACATTTACGATATTTACAATTGAATTTTTTCATTTTATAAAAGGAATTTGTTTAATTTTGATTGTCCAAAGTAATTTTAAGTAGGACAATGGAAGTACGACAATATTCTTTTATTGATTTGTAAGCAATGACGGTCTATTGATCCTTGTTCATTGATATTTGAAACAAGA